>JAJPUD010001618.1:183306-261565 GCA_023553655.1 Myrmecobius fasciatus | reverse complement strand
TACCTCTAATTTCTTTTTCAGTTTATCATATCATAATAATCATAAAATCACAATAAACATATCATAATAATCATAAAATCACAGTAATCATATCATAATAATCATAAAATCACAGTAATCGTATCATAATCATAATGTAATAATAGATTCACAAAATCAACCCTCATTCTATAAGTATCTATAACATAAATATAGTTCTCAAGAGTTATTTTTTCTTGTTACCTTTTTATGTTTCTCTTGTGTTCTGTGTTTGTAGATCAAATTTTTTGTTCAGTTCTGGTCTTTTCAGTAGAAATAGGTGAAATTCTCCTATATCATTGAATGAACATCTTCTTCCCTGGAAGATAATGCTCATTCTAGCTGGGTAACTTATTCTTGGCTGTAATCCAAGTTCCTTTGCCCTTCAGAATATCTGATTTCAGGCCCTTCGATCCTTCAAAGTAGAAGCTGCTAGGTCCTGTGTGATCCTAATTGTGCCTCCCCGATATTTAAATTGTTTCTTTCTGGCTTCTTGTAATATCTTTTCCTTGGTATGATAGTTCTGGAATTTAGCCACGATATTTCTGGGGGACTTAATTTTTGGGTTTCTTTCAGGAGGTGATCGGTGGATTGTTTCAAGGAGTATTTTGCCTTCTGGGTCTAAAATATCAGGGCAGTTTTCTTTTATGATTTCCTGGAAGATAGTGTCTAGGTTCTTTTTTTCATCATGGCTTTCAGGAAGCCCTATAATCCTTAGATTGTCTCTCCTAGATCTATTTTTCAGGTCAGTTGTTTTTCCTAGGAGATATTTCATGTTTTTCTCTATCTTTTCATTTTTTTGTTTTTGTTTGACTGATTCTTGAAGTCTTGATGAGTCATTCATTTCCAATTGTTCGATTCTAATTTTTAATGTCTTATTTTCTTCAGTTACTGTTTTTAGTTCCTTTTGCAATTGACCAATTACATTTTTTTGTTCATTGCATTCTTTTTCCATTTTTTCTATTTTATTTTGCAGTGATCTCATTCCATTTCCCCATGTCTCTTCTAACTCTCTTTTAAGATTTTTTATGCAATCTTCAAAGAAAGCCTTGTGACATGGAGACCAATTTATGTCTCTCTTTGGGGCTTTTTCTGGAGTTGCTTTACCTTTAGGGTAAAGGATTTGAGGTCTGTTCTTCCCTCTCTCCATAAAAATTGTCTATGGTGAGAGCTCTTTTTGATTTTTTATTCATTTTTTTTAAGGTGTGAGGTCTGTTTAGGGCAAAGGTGGGACAGCTGCTTTAATTTGCCCTGGGGCAGTTCTGCTGATTGATTTATTTCAGGAACTGGGCAGTTCTGCTGATTGAATTATGTCAGGTGCTGGGCAGTTCTGCTTTAGTTCACCCTGGGGCAGTTCTGCTGATTGAATTATTTCAGGTACTGGACAGCTCCACTGATTGAATTATTTCTGGTGCTGATCTCTCCTGTTGTTTGATTGATTGCTTTAAGGTGCTGTGTAATGGCAGCTAGGTCCAATGCTCATCAGGGGTTCAGTGGTTCACAATCTATCCCCATCAAAAGGCAGACCCTCCAAACCACCTGCCCACAATCAGGACAGATTGTTCCAAGAGGCCTGCAGAAGACTCCCAGGTGTGTGAAAAGCACAACGCTTCCACTCCTGTTCCGACTCCTGTTCCAGCTCCCTGCTCCAGCTCCCTGCCCCGGTCTCCCTGCGCTTCAGTCTGGGTTCAGTAGACCACCCCCCTGCCCAATTAAAACAGACCTGTTTTGAGGTTCTTCCAGAGTATCTTCTTCTAGAATCATGTTGTTCTCCAGATATTGTGGATTTTTTTGCTTCAGAATCAGTCTAGAGGCTTCATAAGTTGTTGGTTTGAGGGGAAGTTAGAAGAGGTTACAGAGACTCCTGTCTGATCTCCGCCACCATGGCTCCACCCCTGGAAGGAAGTCTAAATCAACTACTTTCATAGGCAGCCCAGTCCACTTTTTTATAGTTTTCATTGCTAAGATATTTTTGTAAAGATCAGAGTGAAATTTGTGACTTTTTTATGACTTCAATGCATTGTTCTGGGTTCTACTCTCGAGTCAACCTCCACATAATAGCCCTTCAAAGGCTTGAAGGTAGCTATCATGTCCTCTCTGACTCTAAGATAAATATGCCCATTCCTTCAACCAATTATCATAAGACATGAACACACGGGTTTTCTATTGCTTTCTTTTGATCACTCTCCACTTTATCAATATCAAGCTGGGGAAAATACATGTATTCTCTTCTCAAAGTTATAAATACTCAGTTCATTCAATCAATTCTATTATGATATGGTCTCAAAATCACTTGACCTTTCTCAACCCCAGTTTCCTCATCTGTAATATGGGTATGACAATAACATCAATGGTGTAACAACACCCAACTTACTTGGTTGTTTGGAAGATCAAATGAAAATATATAAGGAACTTTGCAAACCTTAAAAGGTTGTATAAATGTTGGCCATAGTAAGCCACTAAAACCTTGGATCTTTTTCAAACCAAGTACTTCATATCCGTGCTTCTCCATCTTTGTACAAGTGAAAATGATTTTTTAAAAATTCAGTATAGGTGGGGCAGCTAGGTGGCGCAGTGGATAGAGCACCAGCCCTGAAGTCAGGAAGTCCTGAGTTCAAATCTGACCTCAGACACTTAATACTTCCTAGCTGTGTGACCCTGGGCAAGTCACTTAACCTCAATTGCCTCAGGAAAAAAAAGCAAAAAAAAAAAATTCAGTATAGGACAATTTTCAACTCCAGTAAATTTTGTCTTAGTAAAATTACTTCATCTTCATACAACCTGATTCTGTCATACATGTTGGCTATCTCTCCATCATCAATGACATATATGAATGAGGGGAGAAAATATGTAAATCAAACATACAGTGAGAATATATATTAATAGATAGATCAAATGGCACATGGATATCAAAAATTATTTCTTTTTTAAAAAATACAATGTATGCATACATATACATACAATTATTGTGCTGCACAAGAAAAGTCAAATCAAACCAGGAGAAAGAAGAAAGAAAGAAAAAGAAAAAAAGAAAAAGAAGGAAGAAGGAAGAAGAAGAAGTTGCAAGCAAACAAGCAAGCAAGCAATAATGAAAAGAGTGAAAATGCTATGTTGTTAACCACATTCAATTCCCACGGTCCTCTCTCTGGGTGTAGATGGCTCTCTTCATCACTGAACAATTGGAACTGGTTTAAATCATTTCATTCTTAAAGAGAGCCCTGTTCATCAGAATTGATCATTATATGGTCTTCTTGGTGCCGTGTATAATGATCTCCTGGTTCCGCTCATTTCACTTAGCATCAGTTCATGCAAGTCTCTCCAGACCTCTCTGAAAAATCCTGCTGATCGTTTCTTACAGAACAATAATATTCCATTACATTCATATACCATAATTTGTTCAGCCATTCTCCAATTGATGGGCATCCATTCAGTTTCCAATTTCTTGCCACTACAAAAAGGGCTGCCACAAACATCAAAAAATATTCCTTACAAGCATGCAAAAGGGGCAGCTCGATGGCACAGCTAATAGAGCACTGGCCCTTAAGTCATGAGTCAAATCCAGTCTTAGACACTTAATAGTTACTAGCAGTGTGACCCTGAACAAATCATTTAACCCCAATTGTCTCACCAAAAAAAAAAAAAAAAAAAAACAAGCACACAAAAGTTTCCCAATGACATTTGGAAGCACTATAGAAAAACACAAACATGAACATACCAGATGAGAAGATAGCAATAAAGGAAGTTTATTCCAGTGTAGGGAATGAATATATCAAGATCATGAGTCCATCAAAATATCAAAGAGTTATCATGCTGATTTTGAAAAGTTTCTATATTGCTGTCCTCCTGTTAACTGATAAGGATCAAATGAGTTAACATATAAAATTCTTTGCAAACCTCAGTATTGTATAAATGCTAGCTATGATTGTTGTTACTATTAACTATTACAGAGTTACTGTGACCAGTCCTTCCTTAAATCTCATTTACCTCATCATTAAACAAACCCTCTGTATCATATAGGAATCAAGTTTATTTTCCCTCCTGTATAAATTCCTCTACATTTGCTCCTTATTAAACTTTAAACTTATCGAAGAAATTTTTAAAAAACTAATTGTCCCACCAAATTTAGTACCTCAGCAAATTTCACATTCTATCAACCAGAGGTCTCTTTGTCCTTCAAGACTAATACTAATCAGTGGATCTACTTTCTTCAGCTATTTCATCTCTTGGGGAGTTCTAGGGTAGCCTCACATTCTATAAATGTATACAAAAGTACCTGATCAATGTTTCCCTCCAAACTCATTAAGATGAGAATGCTGACTTCATGTCAACCACATATTGGCTACATATAGAAAGAGCCATTCAAAATGTTTCAGTGCCTGCTTTCTCTTTATGACATCCAGCAGCTTTTTAAAAATCTTAGAAAACAGGAAAATGGATGCCTCCCCTTTGCTTGATTTAGATGAGTATCTTTTTCCCTGTCACTACTCACTCTACTAGGATGCAAAGCTCATAAAGTATGGACTGCTAGGTTTTCTGTCTCTCATTTAAAATGACGAAGTGTTATTTCATGCTTGGAAATGCCTAGCACATTTTGTCAGCCTGAAAGAATTTTTAGCCAGGATGTTTTGTTGGGACTGATAACTGTTAGCTGTTGCAGATGTCTGAAAAACTTGGAATTCAGACCCAGTTGGTTGACATATTTAACTAACTGTTATGGTCAACAGAAACTGAGAACCTTCAGTTCCCATAGCACTTTTTATGCCCCCAAAACAAGGAAGAATTTGGTTTCCTCAAACAAGGGAGCATTTGGCTTCCTCAGACTGCTCACGGTCAATTCCATGATTGAATTACCCATCAATATTAATTCATATTGTCTGAGGCCCCAGGAGCTTTAGAGAATCTGAAGAAAACGTGGTTCCTGCCATGAAGGGATTGCTAATCTAGAAGCCAAACACAGAGATGGGGTTTTCCTTAGGATCTTTTGTGGAAATTTTGTGGAAAGAAATCGTTATGGAGTGCTCACAAAACTGTAGGGGAGGATATCTCCCTGTTTCTTCTTTCTAACAATATCACCAGTGGCCTGAGCTGCCAATCAGCAACAGACCAAACAACTATAGTGTTATTAATTTTATACCATTTCTTCAAAGCATAACTCAGGATTGCTTCTGCAAACAATCAAGAGGCATTTATTGAGTGCCTACTATGTACCAGGCATTTTGCTAGGAAATACAGAGACAAAAATGTAACAGTTTCTATCTTCAAAGACCTTACTTATTACACAAGGGCTTTGCCTATACCAACTCTTCTCCCCTCGATTCTTATAACACTCTCTTTCTTGAAATAATCTGGTTTGGTTTTGTTTGTGTTCCCCTTTGCTGACGTGATTTCTAGTGTTGACTTTTCTTCCTCTGGGTTATCTGGATCTTAGGCTAAAAGAGATATATAGAAACACTGTGGAAATGTTGGATACAGCAGGTATTGGGAAAAGATGTGCTTCCTTAGAGAATCAGACACAGGACTTTTGGAATCTGGCTCTCTCTCTCTTCTTTTCAGTCTTTCTTGGCAGAAAGATGCCCAGGTGGGCATCATGGGGTGGGGAAATTCTTTAGGGCTATCTGCCAATGCACTGAACCTCTTAGTCACCTGAGAGACAGCCAAGAAATGCAAACTTCTATTACTATTATATTACTACTATATATAGGTATACACATATATATTATATATTATATAATATATATAAATATGTTTCTGAGGCAATTGGAGTTAAGTAACTTGCCCAGGGTCACACAGCTAGAAAGTGTTAAGTGCCTGAGACCACTTTTGAACTCAGGTCCCCCTGACTTCAGGGCTAGTGCTCTATTCACTATACCATCTAGTTGCCCCATTACTACTATTATCACAGCAGCAAAGCCCACTATTTACTACTAATCTGAGCAAAGCTTGGCAGATCTAACCCTTTGCACAGAAGCATCATTTGATTCTACTTTCCTACTGTTAGAAACCAACAATCCAAACTTATACCAAATGCATTTCAGGGTCAGGAGATGTCCAACAAATTGAAAATAATCTTATTCTTTCATTAATGCAGCTGGTTAGTGATATTCTGGTGTGAAGCTATAAATATAGGGCAGAACAAACTGGATAAACAGTACTGTTTGGGAGACACTAAATCCCACTATTAGGAATAAGCTGGCTCCATGTACTAGCTCTCCCTTCACTCACACACCCCACCTGCTGTGTCTTTGGAGGATTTTGTAATCCTTTGTATCTAGGTAACTACTGGTTATTTAAAGAGGGCCACAAAAGGTGGGATGAGATCTAATTAAGGCTAATCTTTGTTTCTTCCATTAGACTGAGGGCTCATCTAGGCAATGAACCAAAGTGAAGATAGATGGACCCATGAGTTTTCCCAATAGCCAAAAAAACAAGCTTATTGGACATTTGCTTCCCATATGTGCAGTTCTTTATAATGATCTTCTAAGTTATCTCTGGATACAAAAAAAAAAAACAAACTTAGTACAAGTCCTTTGGGTCTAATACTCAGAAAGCAACTCTTTCTACTCCTGCTTACTACTGACTCTCTCTATCAAACCTTCTCAGGGCAGGAAATGCTCCTTATCACCCTTAAAGATTTTTGAAAATCCATTTTGTTCATATCACAAGATCATGGAATAATATATTTTTCCTGGAATGGAATTTATATATTTACAAATGGAATTTATAAGGCATCAAATGTACAGATGAGGCACAGGGATATTACATAATTTCAAAGGTAAAAGCAAAGTTATATGGTTTCAAAGACTGAATTTTGGTATTTTTTTTAGTTTTACCAGAGTTACTGGGGCATTGGAAGTACTACCAATTCAAGGTGACCTAAAAAAGGATATCTTAATAACCCCAAGATTCCTTTGGCTTCAGCTCCTAGAATTATTCTATGAGAGAACCTATCTATCCTGTTAGGAAAAGGTCGACTTGTTCAAAGAATACCAACAGAGACAATAGATATTTTTCAAAGTATTCTTTTCCTGGAAGGAAACTCCTAGCCTGGACCACTCAGAGCCCACAAAGTATGGCAGCATTCAGAATATAATTGAAAAGAAATGTCTGTATCTTACTTTTACCATACCACTACCAACTGATGCTCCAATCAGGATCATCGCTAACTTGAGGTCAATTTAACTTTAACCCAGGGCTCTGGCATTTTGGGAGCTATATGTACTTTCTCTCTGAGAAGTCATGCTTCTATCAAGTCCACTTTTCAATGACGCCCCTCTTAACATCTCGTTTCACAGCCCCTCAAAAGTCTAAGATACACTCTGAGGGCTGACTCCTCTTTCCTGATATAATTGTGCATGGTACTTCCATGCCAACTTCTACCCTCATCAAAAGACTATTCTTTGTGCATACATGAAACCAACAGAACTTGAATTTATCCTAGGGGAAATTTTAGCTAGAGAGTGAAAACAATATATCATTTCTATCTGCATTGAAGCTCAAAACTCTCTCCATCTCTTGAGACATCAAGGTGGCTCAGGGCATAGAGTGCTGGGGTAGGAATCAGTAAGACTCATTTTCCTTAGTTCAAATCTGCCCTCAGACATTTATTGTCTATATGACTGAGGGCAAGTGACTTAACTCACTTTGCCTCAGGTTATTCATCTGTAAAATGAACTGCAGAAGGAAATGGCAAATCACTCCAGTATCTTTGCCAAGAAAACCCCAAAATGAAGTCTTGAAATGTTCGATATGACTGAAATGCCTCCAATAACAAAGTACCTCATATAGCTAACTAGAGTGTTTTTATGTGTCCCTGTACTAAGTATTAGTGATACAAATACAAGCAAACAAGATAGTCCTTCTCTTAAGGATCTTACGGTCTTTAGGGGAGAAAGAAAACATATAAAGGAGAGCTAGAAAAGGAAGTAGAGGGGAACAATCCAAAGAGTGAATCCAGCCAGGAATGAATGTGATCATGGCCAGGGGCCCTTCTGAAATGTTGGTCAGGGATAGAGACTCATCAGTGCTGGGAGCACATCTTAGTACCCCACAGTGGGATGGGCTGTTGATGAGGAGGTTGAAAAGTCCAGAAAATGAATTGAAATAAGAGATTCAGCTATCTTTCTACTTTTCAAGATTTAATTCTTAAATTATCCAAAGAATTTTACAGACACTATGGGAAAGCAAACATAACATAAATATCCTGCTATTTAAAAATATTGATGTAGTAAATGTAATATGATATAAAAGAAATAAGGTTAGAGTTAGTCAAGAAAACTCAGAGTTAGTTTCATATTCTTTATGATGTGTGTGATTCAGCAAGTCACTAAGCCTCTGCTTCTAATAAAATGAGTATCATAATCCTTGTCTTGCTTTGCCTTATGAGGTCATTACAAAGTTATCTTGTAATCCTTAAAGACTTACATAAACAAAACTATTATCACTGATAATTTTGTGTTTATTTTTCACTCATTTATTTATTGCTAAAGATTTTAATTTTATCATAATAGACAATTTAATGAATTCTAAATCGTATCATTTGCCTGATCTATATCATAACAAATTTGATTACTTAAACAGTTTTCCCATATTATTATCATTATTCCCATACTCCTTGTTAGCCAAGTGCTTGGTCATGAGATCTACTTTAAAGCAGTGCACAGCTGCCCTCTTGTGTCTCTTTCATATAATTAAATCTATTATGTTAAAAAAATGTATTGGAAATGCAATTTGTTAAAAGTTTTTAAAGGTCACCATCTGCCATCATTCTTTTTTCTATAATTAAAATTCTAAATAGTAACTTATTACGCAAAATACAAAAGTTAAAACTATCTTTCCTTCAATATGGTGACATATTTTATTTTTTGGAATGAATATTGAAATATTTATAACATAAAATTATTTTTCTCTGCTGTCAATTAAATCAAAGGTCTTAATATGATTGTTTTAATCCTATATTTATCAATTAGTATTTGTTGAGTTCTTGTGGATTCACAAACTCACACTATATAAGGTTTACAGAATTTTTTTCCATATTAACCTGAGTGAAATAGCACAGATTTGATTCAATCTGTTCGACAGAGAAGGAAACTGAGATTCAGAGGGTTTAAATGAATCACTCATGATCATTAACTTAATAAATATTAAAACCTAAAAACTGTTTCCAAATGACCAGTTTATCATTCTGTGGCACCTATTCCCAACCTTCAAGATCAAAAAAGACCCTTTTTTTGTTTTTTGATAGATGACAGAAGCAATCTAAACAGAATTCTTAACTCTACCTATACTAATCTAGTTTGATGCTCCAGTGCAAGTCAAAAAAGTCTTTAGACAAAGATCTCAAAAATAGGAATCTGTCCACAATTGCCTCTATCCTGTTTTCCCTTAGAAAAATTATCAACATTACAGAGTGCTATTGAAGCTTTTTGCTATGTTGTGAGGAATATCAGATTATAATAATAGAGAAAGTATATTATTAGCCTTAAAGAAATATGAGTTGGTCAGCCATAGGTCTTGAAGCCTAACTACATAATCCAATGTCATCCAGCTCCAAAATACCATATCCAAATAGAGGATATTGTCAAAATTCAGACTGACTCCTGAAAATGAAATATGATGAGGGAAAAAATTAAGTCCAAACAAAAAAATAAAGCCAATTATAAGCCAATGCCAAGCCAGATTTGGCAGTGAAGAGAAAGGCAGGAGTGTTGCTTATATTTGGCCTGAGATAACATCTCAATTTGGCATTTTTTTCCTTTCTCCTGCTTTTGGTTCACTTTTTTCAAACTTAGCTTAAGCCTGACTCTTCTGATATGCTCTAAAGTATGACTTTTTCTTTTAATTCTATCTTGATCTTACCTTCAATCCACAGTAGAGCTCAATTTCATCAGTCCCTCAGGAATATTAAGAAAATGATTATCTTTCTGCTTAATTTTTTCAGGTCACTTTCTCCCCAAATTCTATCCCAAAGTGGTCTTAAATTAGTATACTTCAACAACTCAATTTATTTACACTCCATCCCTTCCTATATTTTATAAGTTCATAGTCGAAGAATTAAAAGGACCACAGTGGCCAGATGGGGTTCTTAATTCAGAGAACATGGACTCATAATTTCAGCAGATGAGAAAAAAAATGTATTTTTACTTCAGTATAAACTTATTTTGCAAGCTTACGTATTTTGTTTTATGAAATTTTATGTTTTAAAATCTTTTTTATGAAATGGGGGTCCATAAACCCATTTAGACCTTCAAAGGGACCCGTGTTATAAAAAACATCAACAAAAGAGTTCTCACTGCTTTCCTCTTGTCTCTTAAGGAAAGAGCATGGAACAAAGTTGGCAGATCAAGGTTGTGATCCAGGCTCAGCTACATATTGATCATAGGTTTTTTTGGATAGATGACAGTAACAATCTAAACAAAATTCTTAACCCTACCTTTCCTAGTCTAGTTTGGTGTTCTTTAGATAAATATCTTCAATAAATGTCTATCTCAAAAGCCAGTTTGTTGATCTTTTTGTAAAGAGGTCTCTCAGTTTTCTCTTTAGAATTCTAGGATTCTTTTATGATTATAAACTTGTCTGAACTCACTATTGTTCTGCATCCTATTAACTGATATCATCCCCATTACATGAATGTTTTTCCTATGGCAGACAAGGACAAGGCTTTTCACACACACACACACACACACACACACAGAGAGAGAGAGAGAGAGAGAGAGAGAGAGAGAGAGAGAGAGAGAGAGAGAGAGAGAGAGTTCTGCCTTATACATCTGTTTTGGAGTCTTAATGTATCATTAACAACAGTCACAAATTCCTCCTGTGACAATTCCCACAGCACATGGTTTACTTTCAACAGTTATTGAAAAGAAATCTAAGTAAAATTCTACAACATGCACAGTCTAGAAGCTTAGGCATGGCTAAGAGCATCTCAATAGGAGGACCACCAGACATTTTGTCACACTATAGCTCAGCTCACTATCCTGAAGTAAGTTAAAATGGAGCAAAAGTTAAACATAAAAGCAATGGGCCCCACATTTGTAGCCAGAATATATTGAGTTCCTTTTATCTTCAACTACAGAACCTTATATAGAAAGGGATATTAACGTGTTAACTTGGCTGTGAGTATTCTGGACACAATCAACTACTATTCCTAAAGTAGTTTCCTATTGACTCCCTGATCAAAAATGGGCAGCTTTCCCAAGATCACTTTCCTTGATGCTTACAGCTGGTATGTGGCTGCATCACTCACTGTCATAAAGTAGTTATTGTGGCCTTCTAAGATGGTGGAAGAAAATTGTGAATATGAGGTGGTTCTCTGTTTTTCCACTTCAAGTAAATTTGAAATATGCTAACCAAAGGAGGCTGCTTATACAGTGAAAAGAGCATTTCAGTGGAAGATAGGAAATCTGGATTCTATTCCTTTGCTCCTCCTTCCAACAAACTCACTATGTGACCTTGAGGAAAGTACTTAACCTCTCTAGATCTAAGTTGCCTCATGTGTAAAATAAGACAAACTAGTTAGCATGAAAGCAGGAGGCATGAGGAGAGGATATCTTAACATCTCTGATACTAAGTATGATTTTTACTGGAAAATCGGATGTACTTTCTAACAAACATGTCTCAACCTTGGTGGTAGTTGGACCACACATGGTAACCAGTGAACTCCATGTTCCATTCCCAATCCTCTGATCAACTTTGTTTGAACAAAGAGAAAAATGGCTATTTCATGGAATCCTGAGTTCCTATTATTCCAACCCAGTTAACACAGCCATGAAGAAAAATCTCAATGTTTTCCAGATGTCTTGGGTTTTAGAAAGATATGACTTCTGAAAGGAAGATGAAACCAAGATGTAGAAATGCTGCATTATTTTATGGAAATTCTTAAGCTACCCATGATTGGAAAGGACAGATAAAGTCTCACTGGTCAAACTCAAGGAGGCTCCATTTTCTGATCCCAAAATATTTTTTGAAAAAATTAATTTGATTCTTATTTGGGTTTTTCATCCAAAAAAGGCTTAGGTCTCCAGTGGTGATTCTTTTTTTAAACTTTTATAGTCATTTAACCATCATTCCACTATATCCTCAGAGAAAAATGAGTTCTAAAAACATGTTAGTTGTTTATCAAACTGTGATCAATAATCGATTCTTGGTAAATAAGGTTTAGGTTTTTTAGGATAGAATAGACATGTAATACCATTTGTACAAGGAACTGCCCAGTGAAAGAACAACTTGTACTAGTATAGAAGCACAGAGGGATGATGGGACAGAGGTATGGATCAGAGGCAGGACCTGAAATCAGATTTTTACAGCTTTGAGGCTAGCTCTGTATCTACTGCCATAATATTTGTCTTTTGGAAGATATGCCCCCTTAACTCTAGGAAATACAGTTCACTAATACAGTTCATATTTTGTTTATAGTGGAAGTTAAGTAGCAGAAGACAAACAGAGAGCTACTTCTAAGGGAAACGGTTCCATCTCATGTCCATTTTTTTTAAAAGCACCATATCCAGTCAAATCATGCTTGGTTATCTTGCCTTGTAGTGCTCAGACTGAGGTAGTTTTTTTAAAGACTACCTTGAACATAAGTACTGCTTATGTACCAATATCTACTATAAAAATGTAGAGATGAAAACATAACAAAAGCCTCTAAACCAAGTCAATAATATACCTGTGGATTAATATCAAGGTATATTATTGACTTAGTGAAGAGGAAAAAAGCTAAAAGGCTTGGGGTTATTGATTCAGAAGCTTCATGTTTTTATGTCCTTAATGCTTTCTTCAAAAAGGAGAATCAAGGTGCCCTAAAATAAATACTATTAAACAATATCCCACAAACACATACACAGACATACATGACCGTAGAACCAAATATATACACTTTTGAGCACAGCGCAGAGGAAGAAATATTAGATTTGAATCTAGACAAACATTTTCCACTCATGAGCTCTTTTCAAAGGTGAAATTTTTATATGACTGCACATATAAGTATATAAAATAGATATATAAATCAATCACTCATAACAAATCATAATTTTTGCAACTCCCACATTCAGTTATGAGACCCCATATAAGCTTATAGTAGCATGGTTTTTTTTGGGGGGTTGGTTTTTTTCCCTGAGGCCATTGGGGTTAAGTGACTTGCCCAGGGTCACACAAGAAGGGAATGTTAAGTGTCTGAGGTTAGATTTGAACTCAGGTCCTCCTGACTTCAGGGCTGGTGCTCTATCCACTTCACCAACCGTTTCCCCCTGAAGTTGCAGTAGTTTAAGAAACTGGGAGTTGGAGGACCTGAATTTTGACTCTAATATAATCTCTATGATATGATATGGGTTGTTTAACTATTTCTAAAGATGTGGCAGTGAAAAACCTGGCTTTAAGGAATATCACTTTGAAGAAAAATGTGTTTTCTTAGGATAGGGGCAACTTGGACGTGTTTTCAGGGTGAGAGGATGGGGCTGGGGGAGAAACAGAGACAGACAGAGACAGAGACAAAGACAGGCAGGGAAAGAGAGAGAAGTAAAAAGTATGACTGGAGTAACTGTCCCAGAGGAACTAATGAGTGAAAATATAGGTAGAAAGAATTAGCTTTGGCAATTGGAAGGGTTACTAGAGAGAAGAAAAAGACTAAGAAGTTAATAACAACTCATATTTTATATCATTTTGAGGTTTGCAAAGTTCTTTATATACATAATTTCATTTGATCCTCACGAGATTGTTAATGAATGGGAAAAAGGAAAAAAAAAACAATGTTTACTATATGTCAAGTGCCATCACTAGGGATACAATGCAAAAAGTAAAAACAGCCCCTCCTTTCCAGGACCTTATATTCCAACACCAGAGACAACTCACAAAGGGAAGTGGTGTCCAGAGAAGAGCAATCAGGTTCTGAAAGTTACAGGGATGGTAGGTGGGGTTTTAAGGGAACTAGAATCAATCCACAAAATATGCAAATGTAGAAATCACATGCAAAGGTATGGTTGCCAACGTCTGTATAAAATATACAGGCTGGGAAATTGCCAATTGACTGGTCAATATTGAATCACACAAAATGTTAAGAAAAGTCCTTCTCCCTAGGAGTCTCCTCTGGGGTTCTAAACACATTCTGACATTTCCCCTACCCCCCATACAAGTGGCAAAACTTCTCAGCTAAATGGGTGTGCTCACCTTCCAATATGGGGTTAATCTGCTGAGTGCTTCTAATAGGGTCTAGTCAGAAACTCTATAATTCCGTAGTCATTCTCAGGCAAGTGGAAGGTTTCCCCTTCTGAGATTTGGGGCCTCCAACAATACCTTCCTCTTTAATCAACATGTAAATTGCTAGGCTTGTTGTTGCTCGGTCATTTCAGTTGTGTCCAATTCTTGATCCCATTTGGGGTTTTCTTGACAGATACTAGAGTGCTTTGCCATTTTCTTCTCCTTCTTATTTTATAAATG
Organism: Myrmecobius fasciatus; assembly: GCA_023553655.1. Taxonomy (NCBI): domain Eukaryota; kingdom Metazoa; phylum Chordata; class Mammalia; order Dasyuromorphia; family Myrmecobiidae; genus Myrmecobius; species Myrmecobius fasciatus. The sequence continues at coordinate 247,120 of JAJPUD010001618.1, read as the reverse complement.
AGGAAACTGAAGCAAATGGGGTTAAGTGATTTGCCCAAGGTCACAGAACTAGAAGGTATCTGAGGTCAGAGTTGAATTCAGGAAAAATGAGTCTTCCTTTAAGGCCCAGCATTTTATCCAATCACCTAAATGCCCAAATAACTAAATTATAGAATCCTAAATTTTAAAGTTAGAAAAGAGCTTAAAGACCACTAGTTCAACATTCTTTTTTCAAGAGTTGTTTTTTATGGTTTTGCTGAAAAGCACATAATCTTGTGATAGTTGTAGATGTCATTTATCTTTTCTCTCTGTCAGTTTATTGAAAGGTAAATGATCCCATTAAAATTGAATATACTTTTTCTAAACTCATTTAAAATTTGTTACACTACTAAATTTATCTGATATTTACAACTTCCTATCTTTTGTACTGGAATAGGTTTGAAGCAGAGGGCCTGGTGAGACTCTTTTAATTTCCCAATAAATTAATAGTATACTTTGAAAAGGAGAAATTTTCTGTTGGATGCTAGGAATATCCCCATAGAACTGTGCTGTTTTGTTATATTTATAGAAAATAATCATCTATCTAGAATTCATCCTAGGTTTAAAAAAAAACTTACAAATTTCCCCATCAATGATGCCTTTGTCCTTTGCCACAAATAGAGATGTCTATTATGTCTCTAATAAAGGAAATCTGAAATATCATACCCAAGTTTTGTGATGCTAATGAGCAACATGGTTTATCTAGCCAATTCATCCTGTCTTCCTTTAAGCTATAGTAATTAAGTTTTTAAGAAATCAGAGTTTAGTGTTTATAAAGACAAAAAAATGTGATCTATTGTGCTATCACACAATTTTATAACCTCTGGAAATGTTTTCATCAGTCATTTCTCCTGCCTCATAAACAAGGTAGTTGAAAATTTTGAAATTTATTTTTTACATGACTGGCCATTATTTGTACATAATGAAACACCCCTGTTGTAGTAAGTGGAATTAGCCATTTGGGTTGTCCTTGCTACTTATGTGAATCACTATATTGATTTGATTGCATCACTGTCAAATACATTCAGTCACTCAGCCATGGAAGACTTACTTTTTTGACTGTATTGGCTGGGAATATTCCTTTGGAGCAATTCTTTTCATTTGTAGGGAAAAATGAGGAGTAGGTAAGTTTGATTGTATACATTCCATATTGCAACAAGCCAGTTTCTTGCCTTTGAGCTATCCACAATGCATCATGGTGGCTATCAAGACTTCCTTGAAATAAAACTCATCTCCATCAGGTTTGCTCAGTGGGACAAAAAGTAGAAGCAGAGAGGAAAAAATATCAAGTAGAGGACTTTATGCTGAAGAATTACAATAGGATATACTAGGGCAGCCCTTTTAAATCTTTTTTTGTTTCATGGAACATTTTGGCAGTCTGGTAAAGACTATATAGCACTTCTTAAAAAAATTATACACATATATGTATATAGTGTATGTAGCATATTTATATATGTACATATATAAATATAAACACACATACATGTATATTTTCCAACTAGCACTCAAAGTTAAAAACAGTGATTTTACTTTTTTGAAGGAAATTTTGGATTCTGTTGGCAGAAAGAACTCCTGGAGTTCTACATTTTATCAATGTAAATTGGCATCTGAACTACTTTAAGTATTAGAGAATGGCCTTACTTAGGACTTTCAAAATACATACTTCTGACAGTTATATAAGTTTTGTGATGCACTGAGATTGTAGGGAATCCCAAAGATACTAAAATAAAGGGAAAATCCCCCAAAGTTAGGAAATATGCCTTTGTTATTAAAGAGAAAAATCATGAAAAGACACATTTTGCTAATTGACAATTAGAGATGCAGAAAAGTTCACTATTATCTGTGATGGAATAAATAAAACATGCATTTCACTCAGTCTTTTATCTGAGTCTTATCTCTCTCTCATGTTTGTTTGAACAAAGAAAGAAAATTAAGAGAAGATAGAGAATGAGTTGTCAGGGTAGAAGTATGAAACCAGAAACTTGCTCTGTTCTTTTGCTGACTTTCTCACTCCTTAAATTCACTTAGTCTTTCAGGGATTCAACTACAAAACAGGGTTTTACATAACAGATGAAGATCTAAAATTTTTGCTTACAGTTGCAATGTGAAGTTAGTATTTGGTCTATATTTAATTTTGAGCAATCGCAAACATCAGTTTTAGACCTTTCTGAAAGAAAAAAAATGGGTTTTGATTGTATTTTGTCCCCTGGAATTTCTAAAATTTTAATAAGAAAAATGGTTTCTGGTAGGTTATCATATTTATGTAACTCATTTTGCAAGTTTTTTCACATCACAATAAAAATGAAAATTTCCTTAATGTTCCATAAAAATTATTCCATCCATGCCATGCTGTCTAGCTGTCTATATTGAAGGAATTGCAAGACAACTACATTAGAAAAAATACAGCAAAAAGGTAGGCCTGCAGGAGAAAATTTATTATTCCCCCAATTTAAAAAAATGTTTTATAATGCTAAACATCAATATTTTTGAACACTGCTACCCTTAAAAGAATGAATGTACTTCCTAAATATGACAATTGAGGTTTACTTTCTAAAATGTTGCTGTTGTCATCGTTGAGTTGTTTCAGTCATGCATGACTTTTCATGAATCCATTTGAAATATCCAAAGATACTGGAGTGGTTTGCATTTACTTCCCCTGTTCATTTTACTGATGAGAAAACTGAGAGTTAAGTGACTTGCCCAGAATCATACAGCTAGGAAGTATCAGGCCAGATATGAAGTTAGGAAGATGAGTCTTTCTGATTCCAGGCCCAGCACTATATCCACTGCATCTCATATAGACAAGGAGTTTAAGGCAGATTATGCTGAGATTTATCTAAATAATTCATCATTTCAGTACTCAAAAGTTCATCAGATAGTATCTAGAATTGGAAGGGATCTTAAAGACTATCTACTCCAATTCTCTCATTTTAAAAATAAAGAAACTGAATCTCAAAGCACTGAAGTAACTTGCCCAAGTTCACCAAATGGAAGAACTAAGGTTTGAACCCAGATTTTCTGACTTCAAATCCAATTTTTCAATTCACATGCCGACCTGAATCATATACTACCAAATAAAAATGCATTGAAGAGAAGAAAATAAAAGTCTTCCTAAGTATTAATTTAGCTTTTTAAATCATAGAGAAATCAACGGAAAATCACAATAATATTCCATCTGACAAATGGAACACCCCATAATGAGAGTATTATAGTGTTACTCTACTCATATGTTTGATTTCTCCTTTCTATTCTTGCTATATATTGGTTTTATACGTAAACAAATATGAAAAGTTAAAATGTAATCCATTATGATACTAGTAAATAAACACTCAAGCAAAAATAACAATGCTAAACACAACACTGCATTTTTGTATTTTTCATTGGTGACAAAGAAATGCTGTATTTTTTAAAGAACCATGGTGATTATAACTACATCTTAATTGTAAAAGACTTTTTAAAGTAATTAGCTAGTGATATGTGTACCTATAACTCATTGGTGCCATGTGAACCATCACATCTATCTCTCTCATACCCGTTTAATGGCTCAAACCAGTTACATTACATTCTAATGCTATATTCAGCCTAATAAGTCATTATAGTGTCTCCCAATGTGACAGTCAAGCAGCAGACCCCGTTTCATCATTACCTGTATTTATTTAAGCAAACCAAGTGTGTAGCGATGGAAAATTAATACTTTTATAAAGTTTCACAAACACAGAATGGAGAAAAGAATATCCATGCCCTGAAGTGAGGGCATTTTTACAAACAGTACTTGAGGAAAACACTCAAAGTGAGTAAGCTGGAGCTTCAGCAGACATACATCACTGGGAATTCTCATTTTAGTAATTTATCAAACAGTCCAAATAACTGTTGCTTTGCTCCTAAACTGATCCTAATGATAACAGTTGGGTTGAAGAATGCAATCAGTGACCACAATGAACATACATGATGTGAGACTCAACCATTTGTTTTTAATGCCATTGCATATTAGGCAGGGAAAAAATATACTACATTCACTGTGACATCAAATGAAACATGATCTAGTTTGCATAGGTTAGTATTTGGGTTAGCATGACGTTGTTGTAGTCCACCAGGGTTTCAAGATTCACAGTGTAGAGGGAAAAGAATGTGAATTAAAGCATTTCTACTAAAATATATTTTAATAGCTGGTGTTAACAATCTAGCATAACATAGGCCAAATTATGTCAACATGTGACATCATTCTGTAAGTCCCTCCATTCAATAAACATCACTTCCTTCTTAACTACAAACCCTTTAAGCAAATACAGTTTTTGGAAGAAAAAAAAAGAGCAATATAACAAACTCAAATTCTACATACTTTTAAGCAAATATAAGCCAAACTGCCCAGTTCCTTTTTACTATTTTTTAATATCACATGGCAAAATCCAACAGTTTATAGTTTCTACATCATGTCAACAATACATTCAGTGCTATTTTCTGATGGTCCAGCAACCCATCCAGTGCAAAACCCAAGCAAATGATTGTCATGCAATATCCTTTCATCTTCCAAAATAATTCATTCTCAACAGCAAATGGAGTACAACTTGTCTAGTATGCAAACTGTATCTTGCATATGAGACACAAAAAGCATGTGAAATCCCCACAAATATATTGAAGTGAATCACAGAGTTTGAGGGAGAGCCGATGGTCCTGAGGCTTCTTTCACACTTGTGGAGTGGGGTTCCTGTAGTCCAAAGCATCTTGGAATAATTGCTACAGCTTATCTAAAGTCTTAGCTTTTTAGATCACCAGTAGTTGGCAATTTGCTTACAAAGAGCCCTTAGGGGCAAAGAGCTACTTCAAAGAGCTACTTTCATTTAGCATTTTTAACTTAATTTATACATTTTACTACTAAGACAATACTTAACTAAAGTTTTTTGTTTCCATACTTCATGTTACTGAGGACAGTCATAATGTAGCAACTATTACAGATCTACCTACCTCTACAGGATTTAGATTCTTTGAGGCAACCAGCTGAATAAGCAATGAGCTAACAAAACAATTTTCTTCTCCTGGTGTTAATTCTGCCAAAGGCTTGTGACTCATAATTCTTTTGTCTGGGAGATACTAAAAATCCCCAAATCTAAATTTAACCTTTGTGTTATAAAGAATTATAGGTATTTTAATTCCCCAAGGAACTCTCAAGGAAAAGATGGAAGAGTTTTTAAATGCTCTTTCATTTTTATGAGTTTGAATCTTCTGAAGGCGAAATGCAATTAGTTATTAATTCTAATATGGTTGAATGACAAAGAGAGATCTTTTTTCTTCAGAGCTTCCCATTTCCTAAAATACTCCTGAAGAATTGGCAACAGACTCTTGCTTGGTTTTCTTTCAAAGGCCAGGTGGAGTAAGCAACAAGGCACCCATTTTATTAAATATATAATAAAATCTTATTTACTCTCCATCTTGAAACATGTGTGCTTTTAAAGGGTAACACACATTTAAAGGGTACAAATTATCTTTATACTTAAAACATTTCAGTGGATATGAATGAATCTAAAATACAGGGGCAACTTTGGTCATTCCATTGCCTCTTTGAGAAGGAACTTTTCCTAATCTTTGTTATGCAGTGAAGCACAACAAAGACAGATTAGTCTGTGGTTTAAAAAAACAAAAAAATAACAAGCAATATAACACACTTTTTAAAAGTTTGTCACTTCACTTCATTGATGAGAAAAGCAAAAACAGAGGTTAAGTAAAGACCCACTAAAATAGTGGGTCTACCCAAGATGGTTCTAAGAATTGTGCTTACACACTTTTTGTATGTTCTGCTGAGCAATGGGACATGAGATGTGGATCCCAACACCACAAACTGGATTATGCTGCTCATTGAAGTTGATGATAATAAGATGACAAAGAAGAATTCATTTTACCATAGGTTAAAAATAGAAAGCTTTCTTAGATAAGAATTAGTAAAAACGTGTACTACAAAACCTTACAACAGAAGAAATAGGTTTTCATTAACATCATTCTCAAGAGAAAAATGATTCACACACAGTTTTAAATTTTTGTGGTGGTGGTTGTTCTTCTTCTTCCTGGAAACCTTTAAAAATGCATCAAACTGGCCTAAGAGCTTTTAGCACTCTTGCAAACATCCCATGATTAGAAAGATAGGGACATTCATCCTTTCTATTTTTTTTGGTATAGTGCAATCCCCTTTGACTTGATGAAATAGATTCTTAATTCTTAATTTTGATCTTTTGCTGTCTGTGTTTTATAAGAGAGATGTCGACAAGCTGGATTAGGATGGGGGAGGATGTTGCCAAAATCATACAATAAAGAATCATATAAGAACATAAAGAATATACTTTTTTTTTAAATCATGATACTGTAGAAAAGGTGCTTTGGTATAAGATATCTGTTTCCAGTGTTCTTCCTGCTTTAGAGATACTTAGCATCAGAACAAGATTGTGAACCCATGAACAACAATAATGAATTATGATCTTCAGAGTTTACATTATCTTGTTGTACCCCCATCTACAATACTGCCAATTAGTTCAATGTTGTAGCTTGCCTCTTAATTAATTACTGCTGATTAAATAATGAAATACTGATATTATATGAACCATAAGTATCTTGATTGGTGTACAGATCCTGTGTGAAGCTCAGAAATAGAACACTATCTATATGGACATGTATGAATTTTCTAAATTTGAATTTTGAAACCACAAAATAAATGTAAAATATTATTGTCACTTTGTAGTCCTGATTCTAATGATCACAAATTCAGTTTTCTGTGAACATCCCATATATGGGGTTTGTAAAAATTATAATCACATTATGCTTGTTTTAAAATTGCTGTCACCAAATGCTTTTATTTCAACCTTATCACAAAAAAAATGGTCTAACTTGTGCCTTGAAACTTACAAATTTACTTAAAAATCAAATGGAGGTGAAGAGGCTTGCTGCCTTTAAATTAGGTTTTAACATTCTTCAATTTAATTACATATTTAGATTTTCCTTAGTCTGTGTCTAAATAAGCCTCCAAAACAGCTGATTGATTACATTATCGATTCTGTTAAATAACTTTCCAAATCAATGATGAATAAAAAGTCAAATCCATTATTTGATAATATTATCATCCCAACCCCCATTCAAAATAAGCCTGATTGACTGAAATTTTCACTTTTCAGGTCTTATTGGTACCATGTAGACACAATTTGATTGTAATACAGCTTACTGATTTCTTAGTTCCACCTCCTCCCGAAAGTAAGACAATAACAGATTTTCAAAGGTATAAAGTATCAATGGACAGCTTTGGCCCCACAAGATTTTTTTGCTGCAAGACAGTTTTTTTCAGGCTTATGGTTACTCTGACTTTTTCATTAAATTCTGTGCTACAGATATCCCCTGTAAGTAGTGTAAATTTTACTAAATATTTGGAAGCTTTAAAAAAAAGAATCATTAAATAAAGCTCTGCACTAGTACAAAAAAATCCAGATGTCCTTTGTGCATAATCTCACTTCAGATGACAATAAACTACAAAATCAGAAGAAAATAATGCAGGTATATGCACACCTTGTCTCCTCCATTCGGCTTTTGAATTCATGACTCAGTGACCCCAGGTAAGAATAGGACTAATTTGATGGGAGTTTCTATTCATTTTCTGTAGGAGAAAATGAACCTTCATGAGCACTTCTCAGCTAATGAGCAACTCATTGTGTCTATGCTGAAAAACTCTAATGAACTTTCTATTTCCCCATACACATACCTTCCAGATTTAGATCTAAAGGAGATATATAATACAGTGTAGAAAGACAATTTTTTATGTAACCACTTTAGGTTGCTGAATTTCCATGCCAGGCGCCAAATGAGAACTGCTCATTTATTATACGCTAAACAGAATCTGTCTTTCCACTAACTTTTTTTTTTTGCAATTTTCAATACATTTTATTCAAATTCAACTTTTCAAATTCAACTGGATCCTGTTAGTCTTTTTCCCCTTCATATAGAAGCATGTAAGTGAAAACTGCTCAAGGAATATCTAAATTATTTATTTACTAGAATATAAATCTATTTCCTAAAGTGGTAATTTCTTCAAAATTAGAATGCAGCATAGCAGAATAATCTCAAGCAACTTTTTAAAATGATTTTTTCTGATGAGCTGGCAAACAGGATTTTTTAATCAACTATGTACTTGGCTGTTATGACAGGAATAAACATGGTTATGGGCTATGCAGTAAAACTGCATATGGTACATAAGCTTAAACTTGCCCAGGGTAATCAGGGTAAAGGAGATTAGGGAAGGAAAATAGGCAGCATTTGAATTTAGGCCTTTGCAGAATAGCTATAGAGTTATTTGGCCTTGATATTTTATGAGTCCAAGCAAATAGTATATTCCTTTTCCTGAACAGATTTAGAGGACAAATAATAGAAAGCAGAAAGGGAGTCTTAACCAGTTGGCTCTATCAAATATAAGTGGAGGAGAGGAATACACCTGGGAATGTATATGGAGACCACAGATGCCATTGTGCTGAGGAATATGAGAATCTTTTTTTTACTATGTGAGCAAAATTTTCTTTACCCCTATGGCTATTGGATAAGATAGTGTGATTTTAACCATCCTATTCTCTGCCAGTCCTTAAAAATATCCAACTGAATGATTAAAACTTGATTTGATACCTGCCTTTTGAGTCTAAATTTAAACAGCTCAGAGATTACTGGATGTGCTATTATTGCAATAATGGACTGGATCTCTCATGATGCTAGAGTGACAGCTAAGAAGTTTCTTTTACTTATCAGATTAGAGGGAGAATCAAGGCCTCTTTTCAATACCAGAAAAGTACATTTTACACAAGGGATCAGGAGCCAATTGGAGGAAATCATTAACACAGTTAACAACACTAGGTATCCAGTCACAGTTAACTTGGTTGGGTTTTGGAATGACTGAATCTACTTCTGCTTTTTGCTGAGAACCCATTCTTTCTTCCTGGGACCTGTGTGTCTATTTTTCAATTTAAGGACTGACACATCTCAGTGACAAAATAGCTAATAAGTGGTCTTAAAAGTATCTTCCATCTTTTTAAAAAGGTTGGGTTTTAGGATATATTAGAATAAAGCTCAAAAGGGAAAGAGGAGAAAGAATTAGTTAACAAACTCAATGTAGTTGGCTGGAAGCATTCCAGTTTTCCCAGTTCTCTGCACAGTGCCATACATCCATCCATCATCAATGGGTTGCACGTTGACAATATAGTCACCATCCCTGAAGGAAACTTCATCTTCATCTTGAGCACTGTAATCATACATTGCTCGGTAGGTCCTCTGTTAGTGAAAAAGAAGGGATGTTCTCTGAGTACCAATAGTTAAAGTCATAGATGGATCAAGAAAAAAACTTGGGAGCCAGGAAATAGCCCTGGTTCAAATATTAGCTGGACTAAGAAACTCCAGAGCCCATAATCAAGTCACTTTATATTTCTGAGTCACAGGTTCCCCACCCATAAAATGGAGATCATAATACCCATGGGGCCTATCTCACAAGGTTGCTTTCAAATGACAACAAAGACACACTATTTAAGCTATTACAGTTTAAAAGTGCTCTTACACTTTTGGAGGCACTTTGTGTGTGTGTGTTTATGTATAGTTATGCAGGTTTTAATACAATATATAAATAGCAGTTGTTTTGCTTTACTAAGCAATATATTGTGATTTCTAAAGACCTGGGATTTCACCAATGAAAAAATCATCCTCACCATTAGTAGACACTCTTTATCTGTTGCTATGACCATCAAAAGACAGCTCCCCCATTTATCAATAACACAGGTTACTGCCAGGCCTGCTTGAATTTAAACTTGTTTTACTTTCTTGCTCCAGAGCTTATTTCAGATGCCAAAGCATGTTCTCTGCTGACATAATTTTATAAATTCAGGGTCATCTCCCATAGCATGGGAGTAAGACTTTTCTTGGAAGTACTCCTTGAAGTAACATTTTACTGGAAGTTACTGCTGAAATATCACTATCCTAACCCCATTATTACTACTACTAATAACCAATACATAGAGAATTTTAAAGCTTACAGACACAATCTCACTTTAGCTTTATTATGAGCCTGCAAGTTAGATGATACACACAGGACCTTTTTCGATTTATAGATTAGGAAATAGGCTCAGAGATAAGAGTTGATTTGTCTAAGGTCACACCTAAAGAGGGGTGATCTGTATCAAGATTTGTCTGTCTCCAAGTCTAGAACTTTATTTAGTACGGGACAACAACTTCTAATGATATCTAAACTACCACAAAAAAGAAAGCATTTCTAATCATTTCAGGTGGAATAATTTCTATGCCAGTTCAAACCAGAGAGTCAATATTTGCAGACTCAGAACCTAGCAGATGTGACATTACCCTGAGGTCTAGCATGATTTTTCACTAGTGTTGTAAAAAAAAAAATGTACAGGACTCAATTTCAATTGAACGAGCATTTATTAAGTAGTTACAAGAACTATGCTAGGGGAAAAAGATTCAAAGAATATTTAAAATGATCTAAGCCCAACAGAAAAGAATATATAAAATGATTTAAGCCCAACAGCAAGTTTGTTAAGATATGAATTCATAACAGGTGAGCCAGAAATTCTCTTCCTTGAGATATGCATATACCCCTCCCCCCAAAAAAACAGGAAAAAATAAACACTTTCCCATTCCCAAATAAGATAATACATAAAGTACATAAATAAAGTGCTTTCTTAACCTTAAAGTAGGGTAAAATTTGTCTACCTTAAAGAGTCATCTAAATGTTAGTAGTTATTATTGTTACTATTACTAGTTTTAAAATTTATTCATCAAGATAATGGGACTAGGAAGCAATTTTCTATTCGGTGTCTGTTTTTCCAATAGTATATTGGGCTTTGCTTAAAAATTCTTCTCAAAAAAATACTTCTCCATAGTACCTTCCTTTTTTCTCCTCTCCCTCTATCCCAAGCTCTCTGCAATTTGCCTTCAGACTTCTCAGTCAATTGAAAGTTCATTCCAAAGTGACCTATGAATTGCTAAATAGTATGACGTTTTCCTCAGGCCTCAACTTCTTGACCACTCTCCAACACCTGACAATGCTGATTTCACCACTGACAGATCTCTCCTCTTGGTCCTCTCTTCTTTCTGGATTGTTGTTCTTGTGATTGCTTTTTCTTGGTGTTCCTTTTTTAGGTGACTACTCACAATCTCCTTTGTTGAATCTTCCTTCATATCCCAACTGTGAGTACCACACAAAGCTCTGTTCTGGGCTCTTTTTTCTATTAATGCTCCCATTTAGTGGGCTCAATTATCATTTCCATATAGATGACTACCATTTTATATATGCAGCCTCAGTCTCCCCCATGAGGTCCAGTCTCAAGTCACCAAATACCAAATAGTCAATTTGAACAATCTGTCCTGTAAGCATCTCAAACTGTTCTGATACTCCAACGAGAAATGATTTGTATGTATTTCCCCCATCTACACACCTCTTCCTAATTTCCCATTATCAATGTTACCTTTCATGCAAAACTGAGTTATCAAATAAACAGATGGACAGATAGATAGATCAATATATCTTCTTTAATCTTCCTCTTTACCCAGTGAGATGGATAGTGTGAGTGCAACCCACACACTTTTAGATCAGGAAACTGAGGCTCATAAAAAGTGACTTGGAATTTTTACCCACATCTCTCTGGACTTCAAGAAAGGTTGCATGATCATGATTTAAGAATGCTGTAGAAAGGATTTCTGCAGTAGTTAAGATGTTTGTTTATCTCTACAATTCCTCCCGATTCAGAGACTCCATGCATTTAATATCTGAGTAATAAAGCAATAAGGAGAAGAGAAGATATTCCTCTTCCCAGTAACATTCAGTCATTTGTTACCCAATTTAAATTGAAATTGAAATTAGCAAGTAAACTAGTATATATTTTTCTTTTAGCCAATGTATGCATGACAAGAGTAAAGATCAAAGTAGGCTAATATCTACTTTATTTTTTGCTAATATCTACTTTAAAAAAAAGAATGAGTAAATTCATGAATTTATAAATTATATACATACCAAATTTGGCGAGTGCTGCATTGATCTCATGGATGACATACTGGTCTGATGCATATACCCATAGCCTTGGGATTGGCTTTGTTGGTAGGCCCCAGGAAGTACAGGGGCTGCATATTAAACACACACATACAAAAGAAATCATTACAGAGGATTTTAAAACATCCTTCCTGAGTCCTCAGGTGACTTCTTCATCAGCAACCAACAATGAAAGCTGCTTCAGAGATGAAATGCCTTTTTCAGTGATGTTACTACAATAGCAGAGCTTAGATGTTCTCTTCAGATTAGTATATCAAACACAAATAAGGAAATCAAGCTCATAAATAATGTTAACTGGATTAAAAGGAAGATTTTTAAAGCATTTAAAATAGGTATAATTCAACCCATCGGGAAGCATGGGCTAACTTTACATCCTACTTCTCAGATAAATGATTAAATGGTCATTCTCAAAATTGCTAGTCACTAGCACCTTTATGGATTAGTTGATTACTATCCCAATTATTAGCAGTGATGTGTCTTAGTCAATTACAAGTCTGCTCCATTTAAAAGAAGTGCTTTACATAGAACACCAGTCTCCTGGAAATAATAAATCATTCGGCGAAAAAGCAGATACTTGTGGTTTTGTGGGGTTTTACTTAAATTTCTTAGATACTTTGAAAAATCCTCAATTGCACCATACAGATATTTCCTTTACTGATATAGACTGCAACCATTCCAGGTCTTCTCATCCTATGTATTTCTTATTCATCTTTTTCCACAAATTATGCAAAGTAATTGCCTGAATGCCTAAATTTTATGTAGATTCAACCTAATTATGGCATCTAAGCAAACTGAAATTACTAAAAATGCTAAAATTTCATAGGTATTCCCCTCCCAATTAATCAGAATACTGTTCGCTTAGCTCATAACCATGTCTTCTTCCTTTCTCCCTTTCATTAATCAAATTCTTTGCTTAGTTCATAGTCAGAGTGACCCAAAGTTAGAAGTACTTATATCCTAAAACTGTGCTAAGATTTTGAGGATTCTCCACACTATTAAAAACTGAAATTCAAGAAATATGGTACCTATTCTGAAAGACATCAAATTCTAGAGAAACTAACAGAATCAGAAATAGAAAATCCTGCCATCATTAATCATCTCTGCCTCTACTTTTACCCCATTTTTATTAGAGTTTTAGCAAAATTTCAAATTGATGTTTTACACTTTATTATATGTATATTCTAAAATGTCATGTGTGAGTCCTTCACACATGAAGGGTTCTTGATCTGTAAATTACACCAGGCTGGAAAAAAAGAGCTAGCTTACTCTACCTAGATGTATTCAGGATTCAAAAATATACTTCCTACTATGTTGGACAAAATCACATACATCAAGGGTCATATCTTCCAACAAGATTTTTCTTTTTTTCCCAGTTTTTAGTTCCTTTCCCTACACATATGCTGAAATCATTTTCCCCCTGCATGTCATGATTGTTTGTTTCTTTCCTTTCTTCCTTCCTTTTTTTCTTTCCTTCATTCTTCCTTTCTTTCCTTTTTCCTTCCTCCTTCCTTCCTTTTCTGTTTCCCTTCCTTTCTTTCTTCCTTTCTTTCTAGTCTATGTCACCCAGGCTAAAAGTACAATGGCCATTTATGGACTCAATCCTAATAGTATGGAAGCTTTAACTTGATGTGAGTTGGTTCATCCCTTTACAGGGATTCATCATATTATTGCCAGACCATATAGACAATGGAATTCAAAATTCTCAAACTCATGTGATCCACCAATCTCAGGCTCACCCAGGAATAGGGATCACAGGTTTGTGCCACCATATGCAGCCAAATTTATTTTCTCTATATCTAGAATTTACTCATCCATTAACATGTTCTATCTCAACCCCACCCCCATACACCAACATATACCTTAGTATACTATAATCTTATGATGAACAGAGACTTTTAAATATTCCTATTTGCATTTACAGAGTCTAGTACAATATTTAGTATACAAGAAGTACTAATAAATTCTTCAGTTAATCCTTATCAGCTGATTGAAGATAAATTTTAATGGGGCAAATTTCTTTCCTTAATTTTTCACTTAATAGTAATTTTCCAAATTACATGTAAAGACTGTTTTCAATATTCATTTTGGTAAGATTTTGAGTTCCAAAAAATTTTCCCTCTCTTCCCCCAAGACAGGAAGCAATCTGATATATTTCATACATGTAAAATCATGTTTAACACATTTTCAAATTAGTCATGTTGTAAAAGAAAAATCAGAACAAAAGTGAAAAACCACAAGAAAGAACAAAAAGCAAAAAAAAAAAAAAAGGAAAATAAAATCGTATACTTCAATCTGCATTGTCTCCATGGTTCTTTCTCTAAATGTGGATGCCAATTTCCATTACAAAACTAATCTCACACAATATTGCTGTTACTGTGTGCAATATTCTCCTGCTTCTGTTCCCTTCCTTCACTCAGCATCAATTCATGTAAGTCTTTTCAGGTTTCTCTGAAATTTGCTTACTTACCATTTCTTACAGAACAATAGTATTCCATTATATTCATATGCCACAATTTGTTCAGCCATTCCCCAATTGTTGCGCTTTCAATAGGGATAAATGTCAAGTCTTATACTTCAAAATTCAAAAACTCAACTCAATGTAAAGGACAGACTTGGCTATACAATAGTTCATCCAAAAAAAGATCTGCATATATAAGAGACTGAAAATAAATGGAATCAACAGTGAGGGAACCCCAAACTAAAAGTCATCTTGGGCTGCAAAAAACAGAAGAGTATCTAGAACAAAGTTCCCCTGAATTCTGCACTAATTAGATTACATATTGTATATTATATTCAGTATTGGGTACCACATTTTAGGAAAGATAATATTAAGCTGAAGCATACAGCATATTGGAGGGCCCTACAATCTTTCAAAAGAGATCTGGTAGAAGGGACCGAGAATGTTTAGCCTGGGCAAGAAAAGACTGAATGAAAATATGAGAATTCTCCTCAAGCATTGAAAGGCTATCACAACACATGTGGTTTATTTGGCTAGAACTAGAAATAATAAGTGGAAGTTGCAAAGATGCAGAGTTCAATAACACATAAGAAAAAATTTCCTAAAAAATAAGAACAATGACAAAGTTGAATGGGATGCCTTAGGCAGAGATAGGTCCCTCACTCATCACTAGAAATCTTCATAATGGTTGAATATTTCTCAGTGATGTAAAATAGATTCTCTGTCATGTATATGTTAAACTAGAAAGCCTCAGTTCCCTTTCACTAGAATACTCCAGAATCAACTAACAAACCTTGTTGTACATGTCAAAAATCTCAAGGAACAGTGTGAAGGAAGATGGGGCAGCTATATGTGTATATAGAAGCACATTTTCAATAACCTACAATGAAAGCCTTTGTGGTCCTTCACATTCATGTTCTTAACTATTGTAAGGCACATTAGTGAGATGGATTTTATATAAATAAATGATAATTGTTATTCAATCATTTCTGATTCTTCATGTCTTGTCCATGATACTGGAGTGGTTTGCTACTTCCTTTTCTGGATCATTTGACAGATGAGGAAACTGAGGCAAACAGTTAAGTGTCTTGCTCAGTGTCAGACAGCTAGGAAGTGGATTTAAATTCATGAAGATGAGTCTTCCTGATTCCAAATCCAGTGCTCTGTGCACTATGGCCCCATCTAGTTGCCTGTAACTGATGGTAGTCCATGATAATACACCAAACTTTAAAGTAAGTTTGGTAAATGAAATAGAGTTAGCATGCTGATTTATTGTGTACCCGTTTTTAACAT
Organism: Myrmecobius fasciatus; assembly: GCA_023553655.1. NCBI lineage: Eukaryota > Metazoa > Chordata > Mammalia > Dasyuromorphia > Myrmecobiidae > Myrmecobius > Myrmecobius fasciatus. Next base: position 231,287 of record JAJPUD010001618.1, on the reverse strand, counting down.
GAAACAATTGACAAATGTAGTTCTGGAGTGTTGTTAATAATGAATATTTTATAAGTGGCAAGTTGGCTCTGGTGAAATATGAGAGCATGAATACTTTAAAGCAATTTAATCATAAGAAAATTACACCTCATTAATGTGTTCTCCAGATGATCATGATATTAAGTGATTAGTTTTTTTTGTTTTTTTTCCCCAATTCTTCAGATAATCTATATGTCAGTATTGTTATAAATTATTTTTAAATGACCAGGCATACTACTTAGAAGAAAATGTCAAGAACTAACACATTGTGAAGTTACTGAAAGACCATCTTGAAAACACTGGGAAAGAATAAATTGTCATTAACAATCAAATTTTAAAGTGTGCAGTAAAATGTACAGCACATCATTAAAATCTTTTCATTTTAAAAATAGTAATAACTTACCATAAAGTCTTTTCACTTTTTGAATACTTATTTTTTAAAATTTATAAATATAAAAAGGATCCTATATTAATAGGAGAAAATAAACATGTGTGTAATATGCATATAATATATGTACATATATTATACATGAATATGTGTGATGTTTTATGAAATTTATAATATAATATAATCTGCATATATTATACAGAAGTCTTAATTCAATTTTAAACTTTAACAGCTATTTATATTAAATTTTTTATCTTTTTACTATATTAAAACCTTGACTTTGAAGCTATTTACATATTATATAAATATTATGTCTATTAAATTTCATATTTCATGTTATTCCTATTATATTAATGGATATTAAAGTTTAAAACTGCACTAAGACTTTTGGGACACCAGATTAGATAGATATAAATATAAAAATACACAAACATATACAATATGTAAATATATATACTTAAATGGGATGAAGGTAGCCACTATTAATTCAATCATCCATCCATTCAGTTGACACATACTGAGTATTTGTGTATACAATGCAGTTTTCAAAGAGGCAAGAGATAGATACTATATTATTTTTAATATAGTCTAAAATCATACAAGATATTTTGATAGTCATATTATTGATTTAAGAACTAATTATGAATTTCCAGTCCAGTAAAATGCTAAAATAAATAAGTAAATTTGGGCAACTAATTTCTACTCACAGGCATATCCTATTTTGTAATTGTTTTTTTTCAAATCTAAGTGGAAGATTTTACTTTAACTTCTATTAAACTTAATCTTGTTAGATTTCGTCAGTATTCTAGCCAATAAAAATGTTAAGGAATCCTAGATCTATCATCACCCAACTTTATGTCATCTGCAAATTTAATAACCATGCTACAAAACAGATTCCAGGAACCTTTACTGCAGACCACTTAAACCAGTTATCATTCTCTTTGTATTTTGATCCTTTAATCTCCTAATTATATTTTTGTCTATCCCATTACCCTTCTTCATCTTTCCCACCAGAATAGCAGGGGAGACTTTGTCAAATGTTTGGTCAAGGCATAGGTACACAACAATCCCTTTATCTTTTTAAGGGATTAAATCTGTTAGCCCTATTCAAAAAGGAAATAGGGGTTAGATTGAGATGACTTTTTCTAGATGACATTGTGTTGGCCCTTTGTTGATGACTATGTTCTTTCCTATCAATCATTCCTTTAATAATATTTTTTAGATTTTTTCCAGGAACCAAACCAAATTCACTGATCTGCAGTTAGCTAAATTCATTGCTTCAGTAAAAATGGGAAAAATATTGTTCCTCTTTCATTCCTGGATTGTTCAGAGGTCACCAACAATGACTCAATGATGTCACTGCCAGATTGTTCTTTATCAAAAATGTAGTTCAGTTGAGCCAGATCATTTTATCTCAGTAAGGGAAGTTAGGTGGTCTTTCAAATCTGTCTTTTATATTTACTTTATCTTTTTGTCATCTTACTTTTGTCATCTTTCCATCTTTGTTCTATCTTTTCCACTCTGAGGTTCCTTCCCCTGGCAAGAATTTTTTTTTTTTGCACATTGCTGATGGATCATTTTTAGTTGTGTCTGAATTTCATGACACCAGTTGAGGTTTTCTTGGAAAAGATACTGGAGTAATTTGCCATTCCCTTCTTCATCTCATTTTACAAATGAGGAAACTAAGACAAATAGGGTTAAGTGACTTTCAAAACTTTAAGCTGGGTGTTAAGTCCCCAGTGTATCAAAATTGTAAATAGATCTTTAAATAGATCCTCCTATTCCTTGTCATTGGAATGGGTTTCATTTTTGAGATCTTTCACTTCTTCCTCGACTGTCTTCCCTACTAGAATTTAAGTTCACTTTAGTCTAGTTATCCTTTCTCTGAATCATTTATAATCTGATCTACTCAAACCTAGGATAAATGTCAGACTACCCTGGCTTTTTTCTCCTTTTTCACAAATTCTAAAATGGAAGTATCATATTTTCTCCCTGTCCCAATTCATCATTTTCACTGGGCAATATAGGGGATACGTACCTGTTATGTACCAAACACCATGCCAAACCCTTTGCAAATGTTATATTGTTTGATCTCATTTGATCCTTACAATAGTCTTTTGAGATAGATTTTATTGTATTTACATTTTACAGGGGAGGAAACTGAGGCACAAAAGTTAAGTGACTTTTCTAGGGTTACAAAGCTAGTAAATATCTAAGGTCAAATTTAAATTCAGGATTTCTTGATTCCAGGTTCAGTATGACACCTAACTGCCTTGGTCACTCTCCTTGGCTCTCCTTGGTGATGGGAATCAAATTCAAAATAAAATTCTTCTATCTTTGTGTAGAAAGACAGCATTATAGAAAGACATAGCACTGGAAGGAAATCAGTAAGACCTGGATTTGAATTCTACCTCAAACATATATTTACTGTATGATTCTAGAAAAGATTAACTTCACCAAACTTCAGTTTCCTCAACTGTAAAATAGATTAACTCATAGGATTATTGCAAGGATGAGATGAGATTACAATTCTAAAACTCTGTGGAAAACCTTAAAGAGCTATATAAATGAAAGCTATCACCATCCTTACTAATGCCATTTCCCTAACAAGAAAATTTCTTCTATTGCTACAGAAGTAATCTTTTTCACACAAAAGAAATTGGGGGCATTAAAATATATTTGTGACTATTTGGAATTCCATTTAGGGGCACTTCTAAACCACATTCTTAAACTGACCAATAATGAAGATCATGTTTTAGTGCTGTGTCATGTGCCTGAGTTCTTTTAGCAACTAAAAAATAACAAAGAAACATATGAAAAAAGATGAATTTTAAACCATTTCAAAATCTAGACTGATTATACATATTTAGTTGAAGGATATCCATTATCTGTGTAACAGCCCTCCCAGAAAACTGTGGAATACATGGAATTTGGAAAAAATAGGAGACTATTCTATTTCTGCAATGGTTAAAAAATATTTCATCTGTGGAAAATCCCCAATATACTTTTATGAACCAGTTGTCATGCCATATCACCGCTGCAATAAAAGAAACATGAAAACATGGCCATCTTATGGTCCCAAAGTTTAAGTTAGAAACTTTAATTTCAGCATCTGCACAAACAACAAACAATAGTTGTAGTTAACCTAAGGCAATAATAAAAACAAAGATGGAACTCAAAATTTATTTCACTGCAGCAAGACTGATTGACTAGAGACCTGGAAGCTGACTGAAGCCCCAAGAAATATGGTGAGTTTGGGCTTATTTTGAAGGTCTTCTAAAGTATTAAAACTATAACACTCACTCATAAAATCTATTTAATGGATTTTTGGAGGAGGGCTATTACCTATTTAGCATTTGTTCTTAAAGAGATAAAAAACTGAAAAATGGACAAGAAGATTTTAATGAGGGAAAAAGGGAAAGGGAAAGTAAAATGTAGCTACAGGAGAGGGAATATAATCAATGTGAATCAGCTCCAAATATGAATGAAGGTAAATAATTCTAACCAAAAAAAAAAAAAAACACATTGAGTCAAAATAATGTCTAGTCAATGAGGAGTTAGCAAAATGGGAATCTAATTTGGAAGTACATCTCTCTTGATTTCCATTAGGATAAGAACAAACATGCTTCACAAAATGCTTATCTGCTACACAGAAGTCAACACTGAGGTGAGCACATCTACCACAATGTTATGAACTAACAACCAAAAGATGATTTAAAGGCAGCTAAAGAAAATACGGTGCTTTAATGAATAGCTGGTCAATATAGGGTAAATGTTTACTATCTAGTATGGGAACCAGATAGGTAGGGCTGCTAGGAGATAAAGCTTCGGACCTGAACTCAGGAAAACTCATTCCCTGAATAACAAATTATATAATAGATTTGCAGTTTCATATGCTTTCGTTTTCTTTTTTTATTATTACACTTATGGAAATGCTTATTTTATTCTATAATTTAAGAATAAAATATTTTAAAATGTGTTTTAAAAAAGATATGTTCAATGATTGAATGGTCAAATAAAAAAAAAAGCATCAAATTTGACATACAATCTATTGTCTAGAGATAGAGACAATCTATTGGAATGGTGGGTAGTGATGATGACAAGGATGGTAGTAGGGAATGATAGTGAGAGGAAGAGAAAGTTGCTAGAGAAATTTCAGAAGTAGCATCACCAGGACATGATAACTGACTGGATATAGGATTTGAAAAAGAAAGACAAGTCAAAAACAACTCAAAGGTTAAAAACATGGTGAAAGGTAGGACCCAAGGTAGAAATGGTGAAGACAGAAGGAACAAACAGATTCATAAGATGGAAGATAATTACTTAGGTTTTTGACATATTAGGTTTGAAGTAGATTTTTAGGTAGGAGGGGATACTCTGCCATCATTTGGAAGTAGGTGTTGAGAATTAAAGATGGAGGGGAAGATTTGGGGATCATTTGCACAGAAGCTATATTTGCACTCATGGGAAGAAATAAAAATGTCAATGGTAGAGTTTGTGGAACGAGGCAAACTAAGGACAGATGTCTGGGTTATAGCTCACATTTAAAAACCAGGAGAACCAATTAGAAAGATAAAGAAGGAATGTTAAGAGAAGTCGAAAATGAGCCAGAAGACTGTAAAACTAAGAAAGTAAAGCATATTCAGTAGGAAGGAGTATTCCACAGTGTCAAAACTCTGCAGAGAAATCAAGAAAGAAGAGGGTTGAAGAAAAGACTCCAGAGACAAAACATACATGAGGAAGAGACAGTTTTAAGAATTGCTGTCATGGATCTGTGCTGTTTTTATCTTAAATGAGGGGGAAAGCACACTTCAAAAAAGAACATATTTTTATAGTGCATAACCCCAAAGAATCATTTTCATATTTTCTAACATATGGCTATAGTTTTGTACATCTCATTTAATACACATCAAAAAAGTTCCAAAGTTGTTGAGAAAGACAAAGAATCCCCCATGAAACAACTGAGATGAAACTAATAAATGCAACTGAAAAATGACTAGACTGGAGAGGCATGAAGTTGTTGTTAGCTTTAAAATAAGCACTAAATGATTGTGAAAGATCCCAATTGGGTAAACTCCAAACCTCATTACTAAGATAATAATACTGCAGTTGGGAACAAGTCTAGCACTTTGCCCATAATGGGAGCCTCCTTACTCAGATAGGGTTTCTGCAATTCATTCAATGAGTCTCATGCTTTATCAGTGTGCCATCTTGTAAATATAGTGTGACCTGAAAGGATTAAAATTACATCTCATTAAAACACCCTTTCTAAAAGACTTGTTTTCAAATTCTTCAGTGAAAATCCATTTTAGCATTTGGCTAAATGGACTTCCCTTGGGGGAGGGTTAAATGTCTATTCTTTTCCCTACTAACTCTATCTTATTTTTACATTGTCCATAATTTACATTAGGTTATCCATCCTTGTCCTCTGTACTTTAGCCCTCTTATTCTGATGCCAGCTTGGAGCTGGGGTGCTCTGTATGAAGATTAGTGATCAACCAGAGATCCCTAATTACATTAGATAGCATTCTAAGGCTTCCAAACTATTAAGAAAAATTCCTGGAATCAGGTAAGACAAATATCAATTATTTTTTATGGGTGAGGAAATGGAGTTTCAAAAAGGTTAATAAAGATAAGTAAAAACCAGTACCAAATAAGCATTGATTAAGCACTTACTATGTGCCAGATACTAAATTCTGGGGATGCAAAGAAAGACATAAGTCAATCCCTGCCTTCACAGAGTTCACACCCCAATGGACATCCAGTGCCCTTTTAAATATACTACAACTTATTTGCATAGAGCTGGATAACAAACTCTTAAATCTCTGCATTCAATCTCTTATTTGTCACATCTGATTTATCCTTTTGTTAAGGTTTAAACTATGCTTATTATTTTTCCCTTAGTTTTGCTTCTCTAGGGTGTCATTTCAGCAGTCCAAAGTTGGATATGAGATAGTCCAGGTGAGAAAATACAGGACAGCCAACATAATTAGAATTTTGAGAATGTTTATTAGCCTGGTCATCGACTGAACCCTCTAGTAGAGTGCAGCCACGAGTCTTGATGGTAACAAGCTTTTAAGAGCATTGACCACTTTCTTCCCCCCCCCCCCAACAATCTTGTGGTTAAACATTGACTTCCCAAATACAATGGGGAATAACAAGATTTGGAGTACACAATGTAAAATGCTGATACATTACCTAGGTCAAGGCACCTGAGTCAAACCAAACTATCTTTGTTGAATAGAATACTTCTCTTATCATGTTTGGGCAAACACTCTGTGGAGTAAAACTATTTTCTTAACTATGTGAGGTAAACACTCCTTGGACCCTGATTGAGTAAATACTATTAAGAAATTCCAAGGCCCCTTAACCCAGAGAGGGAGGCCCCAGTCTTCTGTCCATTTCAGGATAAACTTCCCACATTGTGATCATAAGGAAATAAGAATAACATTAGGGGAGGATGGACCAAAGTCTCCTTACAACCTTACAATCCTAGGAAGCATAATCCTCTAACTAATATAACTATGGTCCCCTCCACAACCCAAAGTTCACGTACCCAAAGAGAATAACTTTGACCTATGCATATTTTTACACTGACTAAAACATTATTTTTGACAGAAGTTGAGCTTTCAGCAGGATGAAAGGAACTAGAAAATATGTTTAGACTCTAAGTATTCCATCTGACCTGATTTTTCAGCATGGACAGACTAAAGCTAAAAAGCTAGCCAGCTCACAATAAGCTTTTCACTTGCATATCACCTCTGAAAAAATCCTGCAGTTTTCTTTCTAGAATTTCTAAACTGACAGGGCCCAGGCTTTTTCATGGAACTATGTAACAAGCAAATAGGATGAAATAACTTCCTACTACACCATTATTAAATATAATGTGTGTCCTGGGAATATATTAAATGAAAAGTATTGCCTACATTGCATTTGTTACAAATTTTAAATTCATATGTGCATGTAGTCCATCAGAATAATCTATCCCAATGCTTAAAGTCTCTTAGGGGATCTCATAAACTCCAAATTTGGCACTAGATACTCTTGGTGGAAAGATTTAGTGTAGCAGCTGCATGTCCTGAAAATAGCACTGGACAGGGGACACAAAATATTTGACTGCTTATAGTGATACACAATTCCATCACATCCAAGCTGTGTGGCCTTGCACTGGTCACTTAATTTGACCTCTATTAGCTGGTGTTAACAGATGCTGTTATAGTAATAGTCAGGTGGATATACTTGGTATTAGAATGTTAACTCCTTGCTAGTAGAGATGATTTCATTCTTTATATTTGTATCCTAAACTCTCAGCACAGAACTGGACACATAGGAGACAGTTAATAAATCCTTGTTGGTTCACTGATTGATGTTCTCTGTGTTCCAATAATTTTGTTCCTGTGTTTTCCGTAAAAGCTAAGAACTAAGTCCTTAGCTCACTAGAAGTGAAGGTCATGGAGGATTACTTAGAATATCAAGATCCAAGAGGGGAAGAACAAAGAAGAAAGATCAAGAAAGTGGAAAGTTCATTGCTTCTAAAGTTAGAAGACCTGGGTGGGAATCATAGGATTTGGCAACAATTATGGCCTGGGTAATATAATTAAAGTCATAACCTCCGTCAAACTCAGTTTTCTCTTCTGGAAGATAAATGGATTAGACTAGATGTCCTCTGAGATATTTAGATCTTATTAATCAATTTCGGAACACATTTATGATATTGGTTCTATGTGTGAATTTGGAACTAGTGAGACTAGGAACTCACCATTGCCACAGAGTTTGAACAGGGAGAAAAGCTCATTTGAGAAATGATGCATTAGTAGCAGTGTGAGCAATTAGGACCTTTCCTTGGCCCATGGAAGATCTTGATATCTTAAATTTTGTAGGCAATCAAGACTCTGTCCAATCAGCAAACATTTATTAAGCAACAAGCATGAGCCAGGGATTATACTCACTGCCAGAAGTACAAAAAGCAGCAAAAAGCAGTCTTCAAGGAACCTGTAACTATTCTAGGACAACTTAGAACTTGTGATCCTAGATCACAGGATCTTCACAGAAGAGGAAGCTCACATGTCAGAGGTAGTCTAAGAAGCCAACCTCATTGCAAGGATGGTATCAGACTTGCAGATGTTTAAAATAATTGATTTCAAACAAACTAGGGCAATGAAGATAATTAAAGATTTACAGTTAAGGCCTTGAGTTCTTCAATAAAATGACTGAGGCACTTGTGGCAAGTCTGGAGCCAAGAAGAGAAATCCCAAAGAGGACACAGAAAGAGTCATTTTTATTCAGAGAGCAAAGAAGTAAAGGCAGGAATGTTTCCCAAAGCCAAAGGAAGAAATTAAAGGAGTATTCTTTTAGGGAAACTACAAGAAAGGAGAATATCTGGCATATATAAGAATTTTTATTACCCACAGCTAAGAATTGGCAAAGGAGACTTGAAATAATCTTGAATTTATTTTCTATATATTTTGTATATAGTTTTTTCTAAATACTTTTGTGTGTACCTATTGCCTCCTCCTAGAGAGCATAAGCTCTTCAAGGGCCAGGAAATTTTTTTTTATCCTTAGTACCTGGTACAATAGGTGGAATACAGAAGATATTTAATAAATTGTTGTTGTGTAGTTGTTTTCAATTCTTATTTCCAACTCTTTGATGCCATTTGTATTTTTTTTTCTCCTTTGGGGCACAGATAATGGAGTAGTTTGCCATTTCCTTCTCCAATTCATTTTGTGGATGAGGAAGCTGAGGCAAATTGTGTTAAGTGGCTTGCCTAGGGTTCACATAGCTAGTGAGTGTCTGAAACAGATTTGAACTCATAAAAATGAGTCCTTTTCACTTTATCCACAGTGCCACCTAGCTGCCCTATTTAATAAATTCTTGATGGATTAATTGACAGGACTAAATTTTGCCAAGACAAATGCATTGGTTTTAGTCTGAAAACAGTCTAGCTCAGGCAAATGGACAACTCTCTAAGGGAAATATAGAAACAAAACACTGGCCAAAAGGAGAACTCAGGAGAATGAAAATTGACTGTAAAAAATCAATGTCAACTTTCTCACTTCTGATCTTCCATGATTATGGTAATTTCCCTAAATTTGTTGCTTAGTAACAAAAAAAATTAATAATTAAAACACCTAAAAGTAGCACACAGCTTTAAAGAAATCAGGTATGGAATAGGTCTCTATCACTAGACTGAACATGAATAGGGCCCAAATCCAGAGACAAATAATGACATTATTTCTCCCAGCCATGAACAGAATTTTATCATCAAAAGGAACAAAATCCAACTATTGTCAGCATGTGGAACCTCAAAGGCTCAGTTTCCCCATCTTCAAAAAGAAGGATGAGGATGAGGCAGCTAGGTGGAACCATAGTACATAGAGTGCTAGTTCTGGACAGGAACATAGCTTAATGAGTTCAAATCTACCCTTAAATACTTACTAAGTGTGTGACCTTGGGCAACTCACTTAATCCTGTTTGCCTCCGTTTCCTCATCTAGAAAATGACCTGGAGAAGGACACAGCAAACATCTCCAGTGAATGTTTGCCAAGAAAACCCCAAACAGGGTCATGAAGAGCTGGACATGATTGAAACAACAGAACAACAAAAAGAGGAGGAGGAGGAGGAGATGATGATGATGATATAAAACACTTGTATAGCACTTTGCAAACCAAAAATTATATCTCATGTAAAAACATGGATCCTATCTTCAGCACAGACTTCTTGCAAAGTCATATATGTAAAAGCATACTGCCAGCATAATATAATGAATAAAATGTTGGACTGGAAATTCGGAAGGCATGAATTCAAACCTCTCCTCAGAATCTTACTAATTGTCTGATTCTGGGCAAGTTATTTAACTGTGCTGTAATTTAACTTTTTTCTTCTGTAAAGTAATGGGACTGGACTCAATGGTTTCTAAGGCTCCTTTCTGATATAATAATTCTATGATCTTATTTCTATTTACAAATTTTAAAATATTATGCAATTTTATTTTTATTTAAAGGAATCTCATATATTAAGATATATATGAATATAATCATGTATGAGCTATGATTAGATATAATGCATGTTATATGTAATATTATGTGGTAAGATTTAATGCTGATTACAAAGCATACTTGCACATTGAGATTTTCTTAATGCTATATAGATAACAAGCTGAATTACAGAGAGGTTTGCATGTTTTAAATAAATACAAGGTAAGCATGGAGGTAGGAACCAATATGTTGCAGTGGAAACAGAAATGTTTCTGGGATCAAGGGAACCAGATTTTAAAATAGCTTCTGGACTGTACAACATCAAAGAAGTTGAACAAGTCACTTTCTTGAGCTTCAGGCTCTTCATTTTGGGGAGAAGAGGTAACATTGGACTAGATCAGGATGTCTTAAATTTTTTTCCACTTTTAACGCCTTTTCACTCAAGAAAGTTTTACATGACCCTGGGTATATACGTACACAAAATAGGAATGCAAATAAAATATTTACTGATAATAAATCATAATTTTTGTGATTCCCATATACAGTTACAAGATCTGATGTATGTATGATCATAAAGATAGCTGGGAAGGACTGATAGGGATTGAAATTAGACCCAGAATGAATAAATCAAGTTAACTCAATAAACATTTGCAACAAAAGGAAGGAAGAGATCCCACTCTCAAAGTATTCACAATCTTATGGAATAGCCAACATGCAGAGGACTATGTGCAAACAATATAGATACACTATTAACTAGAAATAAGCTCAGAAGGAAGGCCCTTGCATTAAGCAGCATCCTTTTGTAGATGGTAAGGTTTTGGTTGAGTTTTGAAGGAAGCCAAGAAAGCCCAGTCACTCAGGTCAATTTTCAGTCTCTAAAGTCAGAGAATAGGAAAGGTCTTAGGTGATGATATTGGGTAATGTAGTAGCAATGATCAGCCTCTGGGACAAAGACCCTAGGCAAAAATGAACCAAGACCCCAAGGAAAGATTCTAGCTTGTGGCACAGAAACCAGATAAAAACCCCAAGCAATATCAAGGTGCTCCCTAGTGAGCCAATACTTCACCTAATACTTTTATATATTTCTTATGAAACCAAAAACAAATTAGCCAAGCCCAACTATCCTACAGCTTATAAATAAGTGGGAGCACCTGGCTCCATAGCTTACCTAAAAGTGGTAAATCAATTTCCAAAACTAGATTTAATATATGTAGATATGTTTAACTATCTACTTTCTTATCTTAAATGGTTGAGTTTGTGTGTCTGTGCCTAAAAATTGTATATGTATCTGGTCTAAAAAACAGCTTTTGAAAGTCATTTTATATCTTTAAAAACCAATATCAATTTTCACGTTATCTCTGAAAACTAGGAATATGAAGACAGTTGTAATATGATCCCTTCTGGCTTAGAGACTTATCTAGACATTTCAAAATGGAAGAATAACAACCAATATTCTTAAATGACCCACCCACATAGGAAAAATATTTCTCAGTATTTGACTGCTTTCAAGTTTTAAGATCAAAACTATCCTTCATATATGCATGTAGATGGCTTGGAATAAATCTGGAAAAATTAATGAAAGACACATGTGCTCCACTGAGCAAACTAGTTCTTCCCATTAATGTTGTATTCTTCTCCCAACTTCACATTTAGAATATTAAGCTTATGGTACTTCCTGCTATCATTCTCCACAGAGCCTTTGGATTCCATCAATATGATTTGGGGCTTTCTTCCCTGGAGGATATACAATGCTAATTGTAGTCTTTAATAGTTTAGGTCATACTTGTTGGATAATTAAATAGAAACCTGGTGTGATTCCATTAGTAGAATTTCATTAAGAAAAAATTACATTTCTATTGTAATTTTTTATCACTAAGAAAATCTGGTCTTGTATATATCAATTCTTTCAATTCTCATAAATTTGAGAGGAACCTTACAAATACTAAAATGTCATTTCCTTGGGTTAAGAATTTTTCAGCAGTTTTTATTGCATGAAAAATGACATAATTGAGACACTCTTGCTGTATCTTGCTGCCATCTGCAATGTTATAGAAATCAGTCTGTGAAAGTCAGGTAAAAAAACTGATTCACACTACCTGGCCAACAATTAAGCAATGCCTCAACCTAAAAGGAATAGCAAAGTACTTCAAAGGGGGAGGGAATATAGGTATGGGATGTCTCCTAGCTTGTTCCCCATTGCCTTACAAGGTGCCCATCACATTAAGTAGGCTCTTAAAAATGTTGATTACTTTACAATCATATTTTCTGCAACTACTATAAATAACTGATATTTCTAGATCACTTGAATGGATTATAAAGCACTTTTATGCATTTGATCCATGTAAGAAATCTACCATGGCCTCTATACTACAGGTTTTGTTATCTCCCCCTTGTTAACTAGCATGTACTGATTCACAACATTCCCAGTCATTCTTGGAAGGTCTTGATAATACTAGAAAACATTTATATTCTTGAGATCAAAGCTTCTTAAACTGTGGGTCATGACTCCATATGGGGTCACATAAAAATGTGGGAGTCACAAAATTATAGTTTATTATCAGTAAATGTTTCACATACTTATAAATCCCAGATCATGTAAAGAATTCTCAGGCAAAAAAGAGTCACACGTGGAAAAAAAAAAGTTTAAGAAGCTTTGCTTTAGATACAATGGGTAGCATATTTTGAGGTGAAAAATTGCAGAGAATGAAGAGATTGTGTTTGTGGCTCCTTATCACTTTCAGGGTCAAATGTAAAACCATCTATTTGATATCCAGAGCCCTTCATAAAATACTCCCTGCCCACCATTCCAGTCTTAAATTTGATACTCTCTCCTCATTCCATATACAAGTGATCCAGTGACACAGGTCTCCTTCCTGTTCCTGGAATGAGACAGCCATCTGTAGACCATGGATGTTCACTGGCTTATTCTCCATTCCTAGAAAGCCCTTCTTCCTCATCTATGCTTTCTGGATTTCTTTAAGTCCCATTTAAAATCCTACCTTGCCAGAAGCTCCTGAAATCTAATTCCTTCTCTCTATTGTTTACAACCAATTTATCCTGTTTGTATCTTGTTTATAAGTTGTTGTTTACAGGAAGTCTCCCTCATTAGGCTGCAAACTCTTTTAGAGCAGAGACAATCTTGCCTTTCTTTGTCTTCCAAGTGCTTAGGAGAGTATCAAAGGATAGTTTGAATTCTCACAAAAAACAGAATTTGCTTAGGCCAGCTAAAAAAGAGGAGAAGTTACAGCTTTCGCCAAAATTCAAAGGATCACAACATTGGAAATAGGAAAATATTTCAAATTTGTAATGTTTCTGTTTTTAATTCCCAGTAACATTGCTATCACTTTTCATTACTTTATTCTGCCCCATTCCACCACCTTTTATATTGACAAACAGAAGCAAATAAAAGAACTGAACATAAATGTAAGATTGCTTTTAACGAACGATTGAATAAACACCGTGTTAGATTTCAAATAAGAGTAGGATGCAAATGACTCATATAAGCAAGTTCACACACACACACACACACACACACACACACATACAAACAAACAGAAAAAAGGAGATCAAAGAAAGTTTTACAGGGAAGAAGCCATTAGGTAGATTTCTAGCAAAGAAATAGCATACCAGATAAAAATATGCTTTTTTCAGTTTTTAAATTAATTTATTTTTTACTTCTTCAGATTTGTCATGAAATTATTTCACATTATACATTTCAAATTAATTTTGAGGTCATAATTTGTAATCCAATAGTTATATACAACAATTTTTTTCCATTCAAGTGCACAGGATCATGTTTAAATAACTAAATTATTAAAGGGGTTTAATTTTCCTTTTAGTCCTGGCATTATTAGATTTTAGTGACAATTAATCAAATACCATTACACTTTTCTCATGATAGAAAGAGATGGCCATACTATTTCAGTATTGGTGATTGGAGTTTAATGACATTTAAAAATTTTGCTGATGGAAATTACATAAATGTATGATAGGCTTAAGTGTTTTGAAAATAAAAATCTAAATGTTGACATCATGTTCTTCCAGTACAAATAGTATTCGGTTCAATCAACAAATAATAATATTTCTAGATCAAAATATATTAAGCCAATCTAATGGCAAAAAATAACTATGATCATTTAAAATAAGAAGTATCCAGAATTTTAAAAAACTGAATGAGGTTTAAATAAATTTTCCTTTAGTATATAAAAGCAATGAAATTGGGGAGTAAAATGTAAACCATTTGGAAATCTAAAACATTAGAAGATAGAAGCAAAATGAAAAGAGCAGCTCTCACTCAACCAAATCATATTGGAAAATGAAAACATTCCACAATCAAAGCAAGATGGGAAAATATCATAAAAGACATGTAACTAAAACAATGGAGAGAACCTCTATGTGTGAATGAATGCTCATGAAAACCAAATGGGAAAGTTCAAAATGAAGTATATTTACATCAAAGACACAAAATCAAAGAATCCTGATGGCTTAACCCTTTGTGTTAACAATCAGAATTTACTCTACTCAGTAATGAGTCCAATAAACCTGAAAGTCATAAAAATAGTGTGCCTTTTAATTTAAAAAAATGAAATATTTTGCCTTCAAGGCATAAGCAGTCTCCTTTGTATAGATTCAAAAAGAGGGTAGTTTTAGATATCAATATCTAGAGAAAGAAATATAATGTTAAGTATTTTTATATAACATGATGCCAATCTTTATAGTACAAAATAATGATGCAATATTTCCACCAAATCCTGAAAAACCAGCCATCATCTACTAGAAAGAAACAAGACTGTGCAAATTCTTTACCATGTAAGAACAAAGACATCTGAAATCACAGCTTCTGTCTTGTCCTTTTTTCTCTGAATGAAATTTGCTTTAAAAACTGTTTTCAATTTTCAGAATGTGCTCTTAAATAAATGTTTGATATATTTTCCAAGGAAAACCAAAGATATTCAAAAAATTGTCATTATCAGAAAGCATCTAGACTACAAAAGTTTCAATCAAAAACTTCCCCATCAGAGCCCAGCACACACATATCAAATTGTTCAATTTCAAAGCAACCAAAAAAGGCAGAATTTGACTTTCTCCCCCTTGAATCTACCAGCACAAATGCAAGAAAATTGTTTCCATTTTTAGGTTCCTTTGTCAACTGTGCTTTTATGTCATAGGAAAAACAAACTCCCAAACAACTGAAAAAGCAAAAACAAAAACAAACCCAATGATTTCACAAAAAACAATTCAAACACTACAAACTTACTCCTAAAAACCAATAAACAGGACTGTTATTTTTTAAAGTCAAAATCTACATATTTGCTTATTTCAATTGGGCAAATTTCAAGTGAGTGAATTTAGTTCACACACAAAAAAAAACAAATGGGTGAAAGTTCCTATTTTACATAGACATACTGAAAAATATGAAATCTATATGAGAATCTAAGCCATATGCTCTTGGTATGAAATATCTCACTAAATCTTTAAATACTTTGTTGATATGATTAATATCTAATTACTAGAATGAAAATTAATCATCAAAGCATCACCATAGTATGGCTTGAGTGGTAAGTGAGACATCTATACTAAGACGCACAATAGGGCCAATCCTAAATATGGGCAGAATAGGTAACTACCTAGAGAGCATAAGTCTTAGGAAGCTACTGTCACCCAAAATGTCTCCTGCACTATTTGATCTTATGTCTGATATTCCATGAGAGAGATTCATTCCTTTGAATCTGTGTGTGGAGGATTATGGTCTTCAAAAGTCTCTCATTAAAAAAATGAAGAAAAAACAAGATACCTTTCACCATTTTCAAAAACAAATATACTTTCAGAAGGAGCATGGAAGAAGAGAGGAAGAAAAGGAAAGGATAGAGAAAATATATAAGGAGAAAGATAAGGAAAAACCCTTATACTTTCTAGACCTGAAAAAAAATCCCAATCCCAATAACTATATTTTTAATCATGATTACAATTCTTATAGACCACTGATTACTTTTTAGACCTATTCTAACTTTGGGCTAACATTCCCTCATCCACTTAGAAGTATATGACATTTAAATGCTATTGTAACATGGGCATTCCTATGGGAAATCAAGAATGAATTATGCATTATAATCTGGCCAGTTTTGATGTTACTGATGGGCCTATTTGGCACACACAAATGTTTAATATTCATGTCAACCATTTTAATGTTCTAAAACAGATGCACTCAGTAGATATTTTGAGACTAATGGCAGTAAGGAGGGCCTTCAGATCATCATTAACACACAAGTGGAGTGCAGAAAGTATGTGCCAAAGAACATGCTGGGAGAGCAAACCCAAGACTTTCAAAAGTTCT
Source organism: Myrmecobius fasciatus (assembly GCA_023553655.1). NCBI lineage: Eukaryota > Metazoa > Chordata > Mammalia > Dasyuromorphia > Myrmecobiidae > Myrmecobius > Myrmecobius fasciatus. The sequence goes on along the minus strand of JAJPUD010001618.1, from coordinate 214,570 downwards.
CTTCATACATAAACACATGTGAAGATGTGTTAGGAATAGAAGTCATGCACAGTTCCACAAATTATCAATGAATTAGTCTATTTGGGAAAGCTCTGATACCTCCTCCTTCATCAGATGGTCTTGTTATCTCACTGCAGAAGGAAAAGCTAGGATTTGTCCCAGAGATTTCTGACTTGTCATCCCCTAGTCCTACACCAAGGGTACTGGTTGAATGAGATCGATGTCTGCTGTATAGACTTGCCTTTTCTATTTGGAAAAAAAAGAATGTTCATTTATATTGTTACATGATTGAAGAACAGAAAGAAAAGGAAAAATAAAAAATTATCATGAAAAGACAAATAACTGAATATTTGAGATTTAGCCATCAGTCCTACTTTCTATTCTCTATAACCAATGAATGGAGGATCACAAATTGAGGTTGAGAGCCTACAGAAGTAAACTATTTTAGCTTCTATATTTTGTCCAGAAAGAATTGAGGCTGAGAGAGATAACATAATTTACTGAAGGTCACACAGATATTAAGTAGCAGATTCAGTTTTTGAAGTTAGATTTTCTAACATTAAAGCCAACACTTATTTCTTTGTGGAACATTATTGTCCTAGGGCATATATAAATACATATTTTTTATTAATTGTCTATCTTTATTTTTGGTAGGCTTAAGGAAAAAAGAATGGGCCTCTTCCTTTTTTAAGAAACTTTCTTTTAAGTAGGAAAACACTGGTGACAATCTGAATTTCTACCAATAATCAAGGAATGGTTGAGGAAAAAAAACACCAAACATTCTCAAGTTTACAAGGTTTGTTGCTTAAGTGTCTGTCTGTCTCTTTTTCTTTCTCTGTTATGTGTGTATATATAATATACATAAACACATACATATGCATATAAATATATGTGTATGTGTGTGAGCCTGAATGTCTACACAGATAAAATTGATTACAAGAGGATTTCAATCTGTGACTGTTCACGTGATCAAAGTCAATAATTAAATCTAGCAAAGAGGATGTAAATCCTTGGTGTTATCTAGTTTGACTCACTGTAATGTTTGGATTGACCATCAAACCTCCAAAGTCTGGAAGTCTAAAATGGTAAATGACAGTTTCTGAGAAACCATTATCACTACAAACCTCCACTTGCTGTACCTTTAATTTAGAGATGACAGCATAAGTTAATATGGCAAACCTTACCCATAAGCTATTCATTTTAAGTTAATCAAAACCTAAGAGTAAACTTTCAGGGCAGAGTGAAACTATAATTTCCTCTTTTAAAATGCTTAAATATTGTATCCTTTTGAATGTGACCAAAAATAAATTCTATTTTAAGAGATCATTCAAGTTATAGAAAAATGTCTACAGTATTTACTTAAAATTCTTACAATAGGACTTGAAAACAGTTACAGTGTAATTCAGAATTCAAACCTAGGTTATGTTTCAAAAGCTTAGTAAAATCCAAATAACTGTATTTATGAATCCACAAAGCCTACTGAAATCATATTTACTAATAAAAAGCAGATGAATGGGAACTCTACACTCTTGACTGAATCTAGGAATAATAAGGACATTCCAATCTAGTTTTTAATAAAAGTGCTTTTATCAGGTTTCACTAGTATCAATGATTAAAATCTATTCTCAAGAAATACATAACTATAAACAATAACTCATTTCAAAGTCATGATTTTTAAAAAATGTTTCTAAAACTCACAGTGGAATAATTGAATCTGAATGTTTATGGGGGATTTATTTTGGGCCAAAACCATGCCAACATGAAAGAACTCAAAATATGAGTAATACCAGAAAGCATATGCAGACTCCTAGATTGAATATTGTCTTCCAATGGATCAATGTCGAAGATAGAGCCAGGATCAGTACGCCAAACTTTAAGGTCTTTCACCGAAAGAAAGAGAGAAATTTAAAAAATCAAGAGAAAAATGAGAATGATTCACAGCAAAGAAAAGCAGATAAGAACTCAGGGGGCTTCGTGTTGTTGATTTTTCTGAGAGAGAGTTTTCCTGAGGTATTTGTTTATATTCTTGTGACGAACTAACAGACATTCATTTTCACAAGTATTTGTAAAGAGAACTGTGTGATTAAATTTAAATTTCTCAGTTTATTTTTAAAAGCTTTTTTTTTAAGTTGGACGACAACTTAAGTGGTTTTTGATGCAATTATCAATAAACCTATAAAACCTTTTATAGCATGGCCCATGTTCACACAAAGCAAGTATTTCCTAATTGAACTGTATTGTTTGAGTGCCGAGTCTTTTTCTCACCATATACTAAATTAGATGAAGTATTAAAGATAGAATGAATTTACTGACTCATAAGAAACCCCTAAGAGGTTTTTGTCTAGGAAAAAAAGTACTCTGCCATAACAGACGCAAATGTTTTGGGAATGCCCACTTTAATAAATGTTTCTTAGGAGACAAAGATACATGCCTCTAAGTTCACATATGTATCCCTTTTCCAAAATGGTTGCAAACTTTCCTACGGATCTTGCCACAAGAGAGAATGAGATTGAAAAAGAAACTGTCATTAAATTTAAATTTCTCAGTTTATCTTTAAGAGCTTTTTTTTTTAAGTTGGAGAACAACTTAAATTCTTTTTGATGTAATCATCAGTAAACCTTTAAAATCTTTTATAGCATGGCCCATGTCCACACAAGGCAAGTATTTCCTAATTGTACTGTATTATTTGAGTGCCAAGTTGTTTTCTCATCATATACTGAACTAGATGAAGCATCAAAGGTAGAATGAATTTGCTGACTCATAAGAAACCCTATTTGCTGTTACTGTTTCCACAGAAGGCAAAACAGACATGTACCATTGTTCAGTATACCAAAACCAATGAGGAAAACTGAGGTTTAGGAAAGTCAGAGAATATGGTCATAGTCACATAACTAGTGTGAGAAGTAGGAAATTATCTTCTCAAAGACTCCAGCATGCTACCTGTAAGTTATCAAGGATGTGAGCTGTAAGGGAGAGAAATTTCACGTGTTCAACTGGAACCTGTTGTCTCTGTGGCTGAGAACGACTTCTTTCATTCCTGAACCAAAAGCTCCACACGTAAAGCTATTCCTTAGCTGGAGAATATGTATCTTAAATCTAAGTTGGCACTATAATTATGATAAATACTATTAATACAGCTATTAATACAGAAATTTCACTGCTAGAAATTGTCATAAAGGAGAAGACATCATAAGACAATCAGTATTTGATTATTCATTTTTTAAAAATTAAATGTAAATGCATAAAAATGTAAATGCATTTTTAATTCAGCAAAATAGATATATTCAAGTACTTCTAGATACTCGCTTTTTTTGAGCCAATAGTAAAATACAGGAATTGTTATCTCTTCAAGTGACTTTAAAATAATGCATGCCAAAGCCAGAAGAACCACCTCCAGAAACTTTCCCCCTACTTACTATATTTTTTTACTTGATTTGAACTAGCAAAAGAAAGGCAGAATGGCATCATGAATAGGGTCACCCTTGGAATTAAGAAAACCCAGATTCAAGATTTACCCCTAACACATATTGATGTGCGTAACCTGGGAAAATTCAGCCTCCAAAAGTCCCAAAGTAATACTATGATATTATGAATTAGAGACAAGTTGTTGATTTCTCTAAAGTAATTAGCAATATCTCAAATCCCAAATCTAATTTCCTTTTTTTTTTTTAATCATCAACTTTCTGGACTTTTCTGCAACTACTCTCTTGTCAATACTCTCTTTTCCTTGGTTTTTTGTGACATTGCTCTCTCCTGGAGAGAGAATATTCATTGTGAACTCCTGTCCTCAGACTACTTTGTTGGATCTTCATCCATATGGTGCCTTCTAACCATAGAAGTCTTACAAGGCTCTGTCCAGGGTCCTCTTATATTCTCCCTCTATCCTATTCACTTGGTGATTGCATCAAGTTTAATGGATTTAATTGTCATTTCCACACAGACTCTTCTCAGGTCTACCTGTCTAGCCCCTATCTCCAGCGGACATCTCCAGCTGAATGACCCCAGGCATCTTAAACTCAACCTGCCCAAAACTTAACTCCTCCAAACCTTCAATTCTTTCTCATTTCTCTATTACTGTGAGGAAAATCACCATCCCAACAGTCATTCCTGCTCACAACTTGAGTCACCGTCAATGCCACACTCTTTCATTCCCCATAGTCAGTTGTCAAGTCTTGTGATTTTTACTTTAATACCTCATGTACTCCTATTTCTTTCCTCTGACTATGTAACCACCTTAGTGTGGACCCTCAGCACTAATTCCTGGATTGTTGCAATGATCTACTGCCTAGTCTCCCTCAGTCAAGCCTTTCTCCATTCCAGTCCATTCTCTGCTGTTCTTTTTATTATTCTTTTAAAAAATAGCTATATATGGTGGCTCTCTGGGAGGAGAAGGAAGAAGGATACTTGTTATAGCTAAGAAGTAAAAGATATAGTGAAAATGCATTTTTTAAAAAATAAAAATAAATTCTTGCTGACTGATGACATTGCTTGGACTTTTGCATTTTTCCATGGAAAGAACCTGGAGCTAAGAAATTAAGGAGGTCTACTATTTTGACTTAAATTTTGAGTGACAAGCTAGGGCTGATAAGGTACACTTACCCCAAATCTGAAGATTTTCAGATTATAATATCGCATCATCAAATAGAATTCCAGAAATAATAAATGTATAAAGCAGCCTTATCTGTATTATAAATAATCTAGGCTGCCAATATAGCTCCTTGCCTTGGTATAAATCACTCTTATTAGAAAAAGAAGGCTCCAAGCAGTATAAAAGATAGTGTTTGATATGAACAAAATAAAACTAAAAATCGACCCAACTTGCCTTGTTCAAGCCACTTCTAAAAGAAATAGAATATTTAAAAGACTCAAGTTTATTTGGTCAATTCAATTCAGCTACCATACATAAATACTAGGATTCCTACTTTGGGAAACCAGCCATTTGTAATTTATTTGTGGTCATTTTTACATCTTGTAAGAAAATGTATGGCTTGGTAACATGTGCAGTGAGACCTAATGGCAAGTTTTTTTTTTCCTGTCTTCAAAGAGCCATGATCTTCATTGAGTGGCATTCCCTCTATCAATACAAAAGGAACCCCCCACCACACACACACACACTTGATTAGATGGTGTTTATGAGTTGCTTTAGCCAAAAAAAGACATTTACCTGGGACTAACCCAGAGAAAAGTCTCTCCTTGCTCAGTATCACCTTCAATAATAGAGATAAATATCTCAAAATCCATTTAACCTTGCATGTCTTGCCAGATTTTATATTCTTCAGACAAAGTCTTCAAGGACACATTTTCACCTTCATACAACAAGAAGTTAATAAGTAGGAGGACTTGAACAGAATCATTTTTTCTTCTTTCATTTTTATTTTATTGTTGTAAAACTCTCAGCAAGGATCTTTCTCTATCATTGTAAGTCTGTACTATTTCTATAGTTTTGAACCCTAGAGAATTGCCTAAACCATCAATAGATTAAGTTACTTATCAAAAATTCCAATCTAACTTGAGTCAGAGGACAGGCTTGAACCCTGATCTTCCTGATTCCAACACTCTTGCTCTATTCCCTCATGCTATGCTGATTTTCTACTTCTAATTTATATCAAGTAAAATCACAAAACAGAGTCAAGAGAAAAGCTCGCAATAATTGGTCTTCTGACCTTGGCATGTATTATCTTTAAGTCAATAGAAGTCTTTCTATTTTAGTGGCAAGAATCTTCTAATATAGTAAATGATTCTCCTTAATTTTAAAAGTTCAAGTGATAAAGATTGTCAGCTTTATTTACATATATCTAGAGTATAGCTCACTTACTCTTTCTGTATGCAATATTAAAATTGAAATTCCAAAGTGCCTTTTTAGAAATGTGTGTAATTATCACCCCTGTAAATAGCCTCTCTGAGGATGCTGCCACCATAATGTTCCTTCTTAGCAGGAACCCCACACTGAAGATGATTAAAGGGAGCTTTGAGAGAATTCTACTCCCATTAGAGCAAGGGAAAACTCATGCAGAATATCTTTTCATGGCTTAATTAATACATTAATACATTTATAGCTCCTCAAAAAAGATATTTTTAGTGTTTTTGCTAAGCAATTATCATTTGCAAAGACCAATGTGGATATATCAAAAAGGCATCAAAACTACTCCCTCCCCAACAGATTTGTAAATGAGTTATAGGTTTTCTAATATTAAATATTAAAAGATACTTTTTAAGAGATGTTTTCCAGCTCTTGCATGCAAGGAATTCTGAAAAGTTTTACCTAGCTTGAAAAAAATACAGCTTCCTAAGCTGTGCTATTTTAAATAGGACCATTTGGAATAGACTACCATATAAAATGCATCTAAAGCCTTAAGGAGACATCCCTTTCACCCCAAGTCAGTCCCTCCACAGAGCTCAGCTTACCCACAATGATTCCAGGCCGCCGATCCATTTCCACAATCTGTGGGTGTATACCTTTGTAAGCAGCATCACTGACAACCTGGGTATTCTTCCTCACCCTCTCTGTCACAGGGTCATCTACAACTGGAGTAAAACCTCTGCCCTTTGTCTTCTCAAAGTCTTCATGATATTTTACCTGAAAAGGGGGAAGAAAAACAGACTGTGGTAGCTGTACCTTATTGCACAGAATGATGAGTAAGAAAAAAATATTATTCTATGGATGCCTGCCTATATATAGTGATCCTTCTCCAATTATTACACAGACAAAAACTAATAACTTTTCCCATGTGCATCTTTCTAAATGTCTAAATCAATATTCTTTTTTTTCCTATAGTTTTAATCATACACTCTTGGGCTAACTTCATCATTTGAGTGATGATATTGATTTTTAAGTATCTTAATTACTGACATAATTATTACTAGGGCTCAGAGAAGCACTTTAAAATTACATTTAAACTTATATATTCATAATGTCAAAATAAACATAAATATATATAAATTTTAAATTTACATATTTATAATTTCAAAAAGATTTCTGAAGTTATGAATGCAATTATAATAATATATGTGCATAACTTTGACTAATATATACATATACATTTAAATCTCTTTTAACTCCAAAAATCAAATCTACACATTTATTTAAGCCTTTATATTCATAATTTTTAAAAGTACATATTGAAGTTATGAATATACAAATTTAAATGCATGTATATATATACTTTTTAAAGTAAAAATATGCAAGTATATATATAAGCTACACATATGCACATATATTACTATAGTTATTTTCTAAGTGCTCATTAAAACAATACCTGTGAATTAAGTCCCTTCTGCTCAACCGTTTTTTATTAATAGTGCCTTAAAGTTATCCAAATAAAAATATTAGTGACCCATAGAGTATTGGATTATAAATCTGAATGCCCTAATATGGTAATAAAACACAAACAGCTCTTTGAAATATGCACTGCAACATGCAAACATGCCAAACCCAAACTCAAACCCAAACACAAGTGATCCAGGCAATTGTCAGTCACACAAGGCATTCAAAGGACAGAAGGAATTTGAAATTTGAAAAAAAAAAAAAGGCAAAAATCATCTGGTAGAGAAAATCTTTTTTATTGAAACTCTAAGTGTTTCCATTACATTTCAGTGCAGTTAGAAAATTCACCATAAGGCAAACTGAGCAATCCCAAAAACTATGTTTTAATCATTATCCAGCTTAGTGGTGAAGTAACATCTCCAGTGTATGATGCAATGTTGTTCTTTAGTATATATTGGTCGGGAGAAGTCAGGCAGTTGTACCCTACCATAGAAATATTGTTTTGAGTTTCTTTAACATGCCTCAGTCCAGGGGTATCCACAATCAAACTTGGTCTACCTTTCATCTGTTTCTGATCCTGGGTGTACTTAACCTGTAAAGCAATAACAAGCAGGACAAACTTAGAATAAAACACAATTGAAATTTAAAAACACACACACATAATTCTGTATTTTCTTCTTTCCTTATTCCCTTTCAAAATATAAATGATACACAACATACTTAAAAATATTTACAATTTGCTCAAGAAATTGTCGATCAATACTCACCCATAACCAAAGCAATCTTTTTCTTTTTCGATTTATAGTCTCAAGAGGCTCAAAAAATAATTCCAAATGACTTTATACACACACACACACACACTCATCTGGAACTGTTTCTGCTATAGAAACAGTTATGTGGGTGACCAATAACCATTTGTATCATCTGCTCCAATGGTTCTTGGTGTAGACAGATAAAGGAGAAACCAGTTCTAAAAGGTACTAGACTTGTTTTTCCTCATACACCCCTAGAATGCAGATGGGTGCTCATATAGTGGCTACTTAATTGCATTTCATTTCCCCTTTTCTCTTCTTTGCCTGGGAAAAAGAATTAATGAAAGGACAATTCTTAAAAATGGCTGCATGATTCAATTATTTTTACTTCTTCACAACTGTAGCTAAAAGGTAATTTAGGTAGAAAATATTTTTTAGATTTCCTTAACAGTAGTGATAATCTGCAGGCTTTAAAATCTTAAAATCAGATTAAAAACTGATTCTTCAAGCAGCAAAATCTCCTGGATGTGCCAGAGACAGCTCTGGAATACCATCATTTATCAGAATGATTATTTGTAATATTAGAGAGTTGATTATTATAGATCTGAAGGCATATATATATATACACACATATATAATATATATAATGCAATATTGAAACACAAGTTTTACTGGAAAAAATACTGTCCAAACAAGACATTCCTATATGTGTACCACATGACTACCAATACAGTCCTGTTTTTAATATCTTTAAAAATGGCTTTTTGTTGGGAGCTTGGGTTCACAGGCAATGGCTAATTGATTATTCTGCTTTGCATAGATGTCAATAAGATGAAATATTGACACCTCAGTTAAAATAACATCCTTAAAAATTTTAATATATTAGAAGTAATACCACTTTCCAAGGCTAAAAATGCAACTATGATGGAATACGAGTCTCTTGGTCCTAGCTAAGAAAAAAATTTCCTCATAGCACAAATTTTTTTTTGTCTGCAACACATGGTCTGCACCTAAAAGAAGGATGAACTTGTGTTCAAATACATATCTACATCATTGTGTGTGTGTGTGTGTGTGTGTGTGTGTGTATTGGGAGGTAGGGGAGGAATTCATTAATATATGGTATTCCTTGTCAGGAAATGCATTAGTAACTTATGTAATTTATAAAATTAGAGAGTTATCCCAAGCACTAATTGGTTAAATGATCACTTAGCCAAAGGGGATCAAAGCCAGAATTTAAACCGGGTCCTCCTGGCTCAGTGGCCTGGTTCGCTATGCACTACACCACAGTACCTCTCATCAGTACCATACATCTAGATATATTTCATAATTATACAGAGACAGGGAGATCCACTAATCTACTTTGATATGACACTGATTACATTAAATCTCAAACAATTGCAGAACATCCTAAATGATACCCATGATCTTTTAAAAGACAATCTCAAAACACATTATTATGGCCCAACACATGTATCTCTTCCTCTCTCACACACAAATTCTATCTCACATACACACTCTCTCGCCCACTCCCACACATAAACATAATTTCCCCACATACATATACACTCTTTAATATGGATAAATTTCACATACCTTTAAAAACACACACTCTTAAACAGATACATAAAATTCTCTTTTCTCTGTAAATATTATGTTTACCACATATGTATATGTAGTATAAATAACATTGCATTTATCCTACATAATATAAGAATCAAGGAGACATACTCAAAGTACCAAATAATGGCCTCATACTTTAGTTCATAAAATTAACTAGGATCTCACAGTCATAATAGGATTTATTTTATGAGTTTGAACCCTGATACCTTTGCTTAGCTTTTCATTATGTCTTGATATATACATCCATATGTGGATGTACACATGGAGACACATAGTATATTATCCATAGATATGTAGGTATTGCAACTATAGATCCTTAAGCTGAATTCTGGAGTCTATAGATCTCATTTAGGAGATTCTTCAATTATCTGAGGCTCTTTCAATCTGACAGACATACATACACATGCATATAATCTAATATTCTTTAAAATGAAATATTCTTATAAATTCAAATTTATTTTTAAAAGGTAAGTAGTAAGAAACGATTACTTAATTTTAGGTCTGGTTCTATGCTTACAACTGGAAAAAACTGGAAGTACTGATTCATTTTAAAAAAGAAAGAAAGAAAGAAAAGATTTCAAAGCACCACTTGCCGAGCTAATATTTTCTTGATTCTTCTTGACTCTTTCTATCTCTGGAGTGACACTTATGGCAGTTGCTCTACCCAGTTGTTCCTTATAATGAACCTATTATTTTAGAGAACAAAAAAAAAAGTTCCCAACATTAATTTAAGCAATCCATGATCAGATAGCATTCAATTATTTGCTTTCAGAGAACCATTGAAGAAGGGAAAATTAAAAAGAGAAGCAACTGGTTGAGGCAGACATACATTCTTTTAGTCAGAATCATAAATCATCATCTATTTGAATTATTAATTCTTACAGTAATCATTAAAACATGCATGTGTTACTCCTCAGGTGTGCATGTCATAGCTAAGCTAAAAAGCCCATATATTTAATCACAAAAAAGCTTTATTCCATAAGAATGTACATAGAACTATTTTTCCCTGAATGATAATTATAGGTATCTTTTGAAGTTGTCACTATCTATAACAGCAGTATTTTGTAGCGGATTATAAGTAATTAACTACAGAGAAGGAACTTTGAATAAGGTATGACTTTAAATAGATCCCTCCTCCTGCATTATCCATAAAATGCAAGAGACTTGTTGAATACTTATAGCTATTTAATTTTTTATCAGCACTCTCTCTGTTCTTTATTGAGAGGAAATAGGGAACATGGAGTATGAATCCACATACATAGCTAAGAAGAGAATCACTATTCAAAACTTTAGTTATTGGAAATTATGTTAAATAATATTTTTAAAAAATAATTTTTCAAATGATTTCCAAAGACTCATTGGAAAATCAAATATTTCCAAATTTATCTTGGGTACTGAGTTAAAGAAAATGAAGCAACTTCAAAATGACAGCTCCATGAGAGAAATGATAATTCTGAATAGGTTGCTTGGGTGAGGCAGGCAAGTTATAGTTCTGTGAAGATTGCCCAGTTATACACAATGGAAAAGGAAGTCCCATGATAGCAGCTGTCAAAACTGCTTTTAAAAGTTACCTGCCTTGGGTTGGAGTTACAAGAGAAAGAAAGGCAGAGGATACATATGTAGGAATAAATATATATATATATATATATATATATATATACATATATATGTATTTATACATAAATATATGTATATATTTAAATATACATATAAATACATATGTAGATATAAAGGCAAGGGATAAGGATAGCCAAGCATCAGACTATACAATCATGTATCAATTAGAGTAAGAGAAAAACATGACTGCCTTCTGTAGTTAGGTATATATGGTCGTTTCCTCTGACTGTTTTGTCAGAGTACATAAAACAACCACTGACTCCATCTTATAACCCAAATAAACCCAATCCTTTCACTTAAAGGGACCACATGTGACAATTCATGGAGGGGAAATGTTTCTAGGAAGATCACACATTGCTGATGTTCTTTTGGTTTTCTTTAACTCTCTTCAGCTCTGGCAGGTCAGAAATGGATGTGGCACATTTGATTTCTTCTCTGTATTTCACCTGTGTGGTGGAGAAGGTATCAGTGTTAGTAAATGTTTCAGAAACCATTAGATATGATCTTTGAAGCTAGTATAATAGAGCAATAAGGATAATGAATCTTCACCATCAAAGCAAATTATAGAGATATCATGCATTTATAAATGTAATGTATATCTAGATGCATGTGTATATAATAAATAGTAATAATGGGCAACTTAGATTTATGTGAACAACAACATATAATAATAATCGGCAACATTCACGTAAGTCTTAAAGTTTGCAAAGTGCTTTGAAGATAGATGATAACGCTTTTGATCTTCACAACAACCTTGAATAATAACTACTATTATTCTGCCTCATTTTATGAGGAAACTGACTTATCTAGAGATTTAGAAAAAAAAAGTTTAAGTAACTTTTCTAGAAAACTAATCTAGTAAGTAAATTAAAGTCTTATTGATTGCACATTCAGTGTAGTATTGACTATGAGATTGATTAGTCAGTGGGTAAATGCACATTTATTAGGCACTTACTTTATGGTAGATGTTATGTTAATTAATGAGATATAACACATGCATAAATAGACATATGCAAATACAATTCAAATTTTAAAACCTGGTTGTTGTTTTTTTCATATCTTATATAAATTAGTCAGATAGTTAGATGGAAGAATGGATAGAGTGCTGTGCCTGAAATCAGAAAGACTCATCTTCCTGAGTTTAAATCCAGTTTCAGACACTTAATAACTCTGTGACTCTGGTCAAGTCATTTAACCCAGTGTGACTCAGTTCCTTGTCTGTAAAATGAGCTGCAGAAGGAAGTGGAAAGCTATTCCATATCCCAAAAAAGATCACAAAGAGTAGTAGGTGACCAAAAAACAAGTGAACAACAATAATATAAATTATTTAATTCTAAGGTAGATTCATTTATATAAATATATTTATCACAACCATTTGTATCTGTGTACCTCTGGCCCATCTGCTATTTTAAACAACTGCTTTTTCCCCCAGCAGATACTGTTTTTGATAAATTTTTTAAAGGTCAATACTGAAGAGAATGCAAACTCTATAAATAACATTAATGAAAATGCAAGGCAGCATATTTTATCAGAAATGTTTAAAAGAAGCCATTGCAGTCAAATGGAGATAACAAAAGAACTTGGAATCAGCTGGTACTAAAACCAATGTTCTCAAGGAGGCAATTTTGGAAAGTCATTTTCCTTTCTATTCTTTCCTTTTCTTTCTCTTTTTCTCTTTTTGGGTCAGTTTCTATGTTTCTCTGTCCCAGTCTCTTGTTTTCATCTCTGCATCTCTATCTCTCTCTGTCTCTCTGTCTCTATCTTTCTCTCTCTCTCTCTCTCTGTGGGTGTGTCTCTGACTCTCTGTCTCTGTCTCTCTCTCTCTCTGTCTCTCTCTCTGTATGTATGTGTTTGTGTCCCCCTCTCTCAAATAATTTCTCCTGCCCCTATTTATTTCAGAGAAATAGGGTTAAGATAAATATGATGGTGAAAGCTCTAACTCAGATGTCATTCACACCCTTGTTAATTAATGGGAGAAGACCATTGTGTGGCTTAGGACAGTCTCACCTGTAGGAAGACTATATAATCCGGAAAGGACAACTATCTGAAGAAATAGAAGGGAAAAGTCCTATAGTGTTGTTTGTCTGTTTGTTTTTTGAAGGAAGGAAGACATGATAAACTGTTCAAGTACTTAAAGGACTACCATATGTTGAAGAGGGATTAGCATTATTTTGCTTGTGCTCATAGGACAGAACTATGAGTAATAGGTAGACATTACTAAAAAGCAAATTTCAGTTGGACATAAAGGAAACACTCTTAACTATTTAACATGATCAAAATTGGAATGGACAGCCTTGGGAGATGGTGAATTTCTTCCTCAATGGTGATATCCAAGTCAAAACTAGAAGACCAATTATTGTGAATTTTGTAGAGGCCAACTGCTTCTTAGGCAATTTCCAATTGTCAGATTCTGGGATTCACTGCTTTTATCTCCACTTTTTGGTGAAACTATCGATATAATCCTCCTATACCACTTCTTGGACTATAGAATTTGAAAGCTATTTTATTTGCCTTAAACTTTCATCTTTCAAACTTCAACTGCTGTATCCTGTATCTATTCTGATTCATATTTGAAATCTCTTCCTTTCTCTTGATAATTTTCATTAGGTCTCTCATTATTATGACCTGAACTGCATAGGATTCTTCAGCTGTGGACAAGCCATGATTTTGCATTTGCATTTGTTTTCCTTTTCATGAAAGAACACTGTTCTCTGGGACTTAAGTCATCATGGAAGCACCTTCTACAAAATCAATTCTCCTATAAATATCTGATAGCAATGATTCTCTCTTCCTCGCTGGTGTATTCCTCAATAATAACATTTATGTAGCATTTCATGGTTTGCAAAGCACTTTCCTCAGAACAACTCTTTGAGTAGGTAGTGCAGATATTGTTGTCTTCACTTTATAGATAAAGAAACTGAGGGCTTGGGAATGACTCAAGATCACACCCTTACTAATGCCTTTAAGTGGGTTTTGATGTAGATTTAACGCCAAATCCAACACTAGTGTACCATACTACCTTCAATCAAGAGAAGTAGCATATATTTTAAATAACTTGGAATTGCTACCACCATGGGTTTCTCTCCAGGATTTTTATTCTTTATCCTGGCTCAGTCAGCCTAGATCCCATTCACAAAATTTGACTGTTTGCAAAACTTAGACAAAGTGAGAGTAAATCACTTCTGTTCCTTCCATTGAGATAGAGGGCCATGGAATCTTATCAGTCTATACTCTAAATTAGACCACTCGAAATATTATCTGATTTACCAGTAACTAAAAACTCTTAGGTCTTGCCATATATCTCTTTGCTGCACCTTTAGCCATAAAGACTTTTCTTTCTGCCTCCTCACATTATAAGTTACCTCCTCACATTAGAATGTGAACTCCTTAAGAGCAAAAACTATCTCACTTTTCTTGTTTGTCTTCCCAATACTTAACTCAGTGCTTGGTACAGAATAGATATTTAATAAAAGATTTATTTATTCATTCATCATATCTAGTTAGAGTCCTACAAGATATAAAGGGGGAGGGAAGTAGGATCCAAAGTATTTAAAGCTATTATGAATCAAACCATCAGATTTGATCACATTATGATTTTTCGACAACATCAACAATAAAAAGGTTTTTTTTTTAAAGAAAATCTCAAACTACTTGCCAAGCTGAGATGCTCTTGGTTCCTCTTTACCCTCTCAATTTCAGGAGTCATGCAAACAGGAGTAGCTTTGTAGTTCTGTTCTCTATATTGAAGCTGAGAAAAGGATATAAGACATTTAATCATGCAAAGTAAAAATATAGTAATAATTTAGTACAGGTAAAAGAATATCACATATGACTGATTCACTGATAAAATTTTCATTGGTATTTTATAGAAAAGTCTCATTAGCATCCACTGTCAGTTTAATATTTCTACTTGCTAGGCTTTTATTTGTCCTTGTTATTCCCAATTTCTCCTTTTTGGTTTCTACTCTATAAATTCCAGCTATCTATTGGTTAATTCTCTGGCCCTTGTCCTATCAAAAACAACAACATTTTTTTCATTTTCTACAATAATGTCTAATCATTTGCTATTTGTTATCTTCTTAATAATTCATTCCTATCTTACCACCTAACAACCAATTATCAAGTATTTGCTAGATGCAAAGAATTGATGACCTAGAAGATTTTCAAATGTAGCTCTGCCTCCTCCAAGAGCAACCAAGCCAATGGTGCTATCTCTCTTTTTTCTCAACCTTTCCACAACTCCATCCCATGCCCTGATATTATGGAACTTTGCCTTGACTCTTTGGCAGAAAAAGTTCTATTTTGTTGGAGGGATCAAACTTAACAACTTTTGGTCCATTGTCACTGTCCCATCAAAATAATCCACAAAAGGAAAGGATACTAAAACACTCAAACATAAAACAGCATGTTCTTTTTTTAAAATATTATTTTGGTAATTAAACTGCATTCTTTTTAAAATTGTATTTTTTCATAAAACAAAAATAGTGATAGTTAAAGTTCCATTAAAATGAATTGCATTGGGAATTCATAATGCTTTCTTGAGACTGGAATTTGGTTATAGTGACTTATTTACTCTTTCAGTGTTTTATTCAATAGGTGTCTAAGTCTAATGTTGAGACAAGACCCAGGCTCCTTGTAACATGCTTTTAGTCCAATGTCATTCACGCTTTTTCATTCTATAGATAAATAATATACATACACACCAATTGGGAAATTTAAGTAAGTTTCTAAATCTCTGATGTATGAGACTGAGAAAGAGTTGATTTAACAAATAAAGTAAGAGAGGTGTAAGCGTAATACCTACTGGAGAGCTGAAGAAATGAACCTCCAGTATTTTCCCCTTTCCCACCTCTTATACATCCAAAGCACAATCAGATATCCTCATAAGAAAAAAAAATAACTATTTCATGGATACAAACCAGAAAAGTATTTCAGTATAGTCCCATTCTGTTTTTAAAAAATAATAACTAGAACAGCAAAGAATCATTACTACAGATAATTCCAATGAAAAATTTGTTTTCCCCATAATAATTCACATTAAATACTTCCTAATTTACAAAGCCCTTGCTTTATAACACCCCTGTGAGAAGAATAGTAAAAGTATTAGAATTCCCATTTTGCAGATAAGGGATTAAAAGGCTCAGAAAAATACTCATAGTAATGTGATCACACATTGCTGATGTTCTTCTGGTTTTCTTTAACTCTCTTTAGCTCTGGAAGATCTGTAATAGTTGTTGGCTGCTTTATTTCTTCTTTATATTTTACCTGTATAATGAATTCAAAATATAATCTTAGGAGTTTTCCCCAGAAACAATGCTTAACAAATATTTTCTAATTTTTCTTCCATTTTATTTTATTAAAATGTTCATTCCAAAATATGGCAAAAAAGTTCAAAACTGGCTATTGATTTTCTGATGGTTTTAAAACTTTTTACATTTATATAATTGTTTGCTCATTCATTTGTTGTTCTGTTTATTTAACATTGGATCTCTCTATGTCACCCTAGTTGGGGGAGAAGTAGTCACTTATAAGCCTTATTTGTTTAACACTCATCAACATGAAAACTTTAATCTCCTCACTTCTTTAAATCTCCATTAGTTTACACTTCCTCAGGTACCTTGGGGGCCTTCTGCTCTTGGTTATTAATGCCAGAATTAGAGAAGACACCCATTTGGCATTAGCCAAACAAGTTTAGAAATAACCAAGACCAAGTTTTCTCCTCTCAATGAATGTGAACCTATGTCTGGTTTTCTCCTGGATATTATGAGTTTACATACCAATGAATATGTAAAACAAGTTTATTTTACTTGACCTTAAAATCAATTTTATTGTTGACTTTTTGATATTCAGAAGCATTTGCAATGAGTATATTTTTCCATATTAAACAGGTAGAGTTATGAAAAAACTTCCTTTTTTGAACTTTTAACAAAATATTAATAATAATCTGTTTTCCTATAGAAAGGTAGCTTTTAAAATTAATTCTTATTTTCTTAAATTTGCTGATATGGAAATAGACGATTATGACAGAGGTTGAGAGGATCAAAGTCAAATTGAATTATTTATGAATTTACTTAAATTTTGTCTGTATGAGCTATAGCATTCAGCATCAATATGAACCAGAACAAGGAAAAGAAAAAACTGAAAAAAAAAAAACCTTTAGGAAATAAAAAGAAAAGAGATGATGGAACTATTTTTAAAGCACCGATGACTTATGCTATACTGCTACATATGACAAGTCAGGCCAAGATTATAAAGAGAATAAAATATCTTATATATATATATATATGTATATATATACACACACATATATGTATGTATATATGTATGTATGTATGTATACATATATAGATAGATAGATGCATGTATATATATATATTATATATTTACATTACCAAAGGTATGAACAGGTGTCTAAAAGCCTATCTTTAACTGCATTCAAGAAAAACTTCCTCCTACAATTAATTCCCCAATAACAATAACAACAGCTAGCATTGTGTAGTGTCTCCTATGTGCCTGTCATTGAGCTAAGGACTGTACAAATTTATCTCTTTTTATCTTCATAACAAACCTGGAAGGTGGGTGTTATTATTATTATTATTCCCACTTTACAGATGAGGAAACTGAGGCAAACCGAGGTTAAGTGGCTTGCTAATTAAGTGATTTTAATTAAGATCTTCCTGAGCCCAAGCCCAGCCCTCTATCCAATATCCAATGCCTCTATATACAAAATAAGATTAAGGAGAATGGAGACCCGCTTGCTCCAGCATTATGCATGAGAGGAGAGATTGGTTATTAAATTACTTAAGGACCTCAGTTACTATCAAATTATGTGATGTTTTAGTTTTGTCTAAAGCTCATAGAAGATAATATAAGAGAGAAAATGAATGAGAAAAGGGGGGAATTATATTTTTTTGCAACTTGTCATTGGACTTAACAGGGATGTGTGGAAATTTACCAAAGACCTAACTCAAGTTAAAACTTTAGAAATCACTGGAGACCATTTAAAATAATCAAGGCAGGGAGTCAGGTCCTGAAATGATTCTAGGGTATTTCTGAAATAGGCATCTGCAGAGAATACCTGCAGATGTAATATTTAAAGAACCAAAATTAGGCCCCAGACCAAAACAATTAGTTTTAGAGGCTCATACAGCCTGGTTAACTAGCTATAAAATTGAAAGAATGGGCTTAACTGAGAAACCCCAATGATTTAAAAGACCATCTACCTCAGAGGCAGAAAATGTCAAGATCTTTCAATGTTAGAGAATCATATCTTAGGTTGACATCTTGAAAGGGTAACATTTCCACTTGAATACTAAGCCAGAGGTTATAGGAAGAGCTCTGACAAAAAGACACAGGACTTTACTCTTTAGTCCATGTCACTAGGATTCAATATAAAAAATGTCAAATTTCCTATAGTTTTTCTTGGATTGAAAAACAAAAATCACCCAAATTCATGATTTTGGTGTTTCACTGTAATAATCAAAATCACAAACATATCATTTTATATATGTATACATATATATAATGTCAATGTCAAAACTTGTCCTTGAAGGAAGACCTAAAATATTCTGACATATTTAGATGTGTGCATTTTTAATGTTCATTGTGGCAACATAATAGTGGAATGAGTACAGGAATCATAGTGAGGATAACCTGGTTTCAAACCTCACCTCTGACTTTTAATTCATATGTAAACTTAGAGATACAACACAGAGATAATCTCTCTGATCCTCTGGTAGATATTGGGTCTTGAGTTTTGATCTGGCGGTCAGAGATATGTGTTAATGAGCAATTAATAAATACTTTTTTTTCATTCATTGTCCTCATATATTCATTATGCTAATAAAATTAGGATTCTTCACCTATATTTTAAATATTTTAGAAAAAAGTGCCTGTGAGTATTTTTTGTCTTTTCGTCTACAGTAACTTATTGCACTAATCCACTGTCTCATATGCTCCAGCTCTCTTTCCTTATAAATTAGGAGGAATCCAATCCAATAAATTTGTACTACATTGGACAAACATCAGGTTTTGGCTACCTTTGGCCTGTTCCTACCAGGCATCCAACTTATGTCTGCTTCAGGAAACATAAGTTCATTTGACAAAGGATTTATCGCTCTCTTATTCCAATTATTTGTATGTGATGCATTATCTCTGGAGTTAGTTTTACTCTTACACTGTCTTTCCTAGTCTCTCCTCTTAATGCTGGAGTAATTCCATATTCCTTGTCCTACAAAAAAGTAATTAAAAGCTAACAATCTCTAAATTCAATCTTGTAGCCGATTTATAGAATAGTTTAGACTGCAAAAACTTAAGCAGTTTAAAACTGAATACAATAACAGTATCTATAAGCCTCTTGTGCTCTAAAGATAAATATAGCATGAGTATGTGTATTGGGGGAATATAGGTTAGGAAAATAAGATAAAGGAATCATTAAAGAGCTTTAAGATTATTGCAAGTACCAGCAATAATAATAAGGGCAAAAACAATGACAAAAATCATAATCATAATCATTACTAGGAATAGAAACTGGTGCAGTTTCACTGATACAGAAAGTCCCTCCTAATGCAAGTTGTCATCTTCTCTGAAAATGTGGAATTAGAAAGTTATCCAAATAGTGG
Organism: Myrmecobius fasciatus; assembly: GCA_023553655.1. Classification (NCBI taxonomy): domain Eukaryota; kingdom Metazoa; phylum Chordata; class Mammalia; order Dasyuromorphia; family Myrmecobiidae; genus Myrmecobius; species Myrmecobius fasciatus. The sequence continues at coordinate 194,696 of JAJPUD010001618.1, read as the reverse complement.
AGGTTAAATGAATGGCCTAGGCTTCTATAACCATTTGATACAACAGCACTTTTAACTTTTCAATTTAAATATGAAAAAGAAGATTCAGTACAAATAGTTGAAAATATTTAATTTTGTTATCCATTATATGGATGGAGCAAAATAAATTAGTAACACTGCAAGCATCCTTTTTTTTTCTTCCTCTTTTCAAAAATAAATGAGATGGGAGTTGGTTGAATAGAAAGGAAATATATATTTGTACATAAATTCTCCGTGTCATAATTCCTTTCACAGAGGAGCATGAAAACATCACTATAACTCAGAATCTTGAAGTGATCCCTAGGGCACTCATGGATTATGTGACTACCCTATTGTCACACATCTATGATTAATCTGAGGAAGGATTTGAACTCAAGCTTTCCTCATTCCAAAGCCAGTCTTCTGTCTACTATGTCACACTGCCTCTCAACAGAGAGGTAATTTTTTTTTCCTTGGGGGGTGGAGGGTGGAGAATCCATTAGAAATCTTCCTACAAAATGTGAATGTCACAATAAAGAGAAGGAAATTTTTCTTGTAAAATTTAAGGCATGAGATAATGCAATAAACAAATATTTAAGGCTTTAATTCATTCTTTCAGTGGAGTTTTTCTTGTCCTCTCTCCAAGCAGTTGGATTGCTCCTGAAATTTCTCTTTATGCTACAAAAAGCCAATGTAGCTAAAATTGTGTTCTGAAAGATGAAATCTCATCATAAATTTCATTACAGTGTTATTAAAATAATATTTCTTATGCACTGAGGTACCGGAATAAAACATCGCCTTAGGTTCAAAGGGAGCAAAGCTACATTGCTTTCATACAAAGTGTTCGACCTTTGAAATGTGATGAAGAAGCATTTAAATGAAGTATGGGATAATTTTTAAACCAATCTATTTAGTAAACAACCTGAAGGCATTTATCTGGCTCGTGTCTGCTTTTTTTTTCAAAAAGAAAAAAATGTATAATTGATTCTTCAGAGAACTTACTGAACTAATATTCTGCTGATTTTTCTTGACTCGTTCAATCTCTGGGGTCTCTTTTACGGCTGTGCCAGCTCCTACTCCTTTCTTATAAAACACCTTTATTATAAGAGAAGAAAAAATAGCTATCAGTCTATTAAGATTTCAAGTCCTCAGAACAATTTACTTAAAAGAAAGCTTATCTTCCATGTTTTGTGACAATGTAAATAGAGTTCCAACTTAAAATCCCAACATCATTTTATTTTCATAAATGAATTAAATAATTTATTATGTTAGTAAAAGTTCAACTTTATTTCCATATCCCTCCCTTCTAACCTTCCAGCCAAATCTATATATAAACTTTCACATCAGTTTCACACTTTAGTACTATTAAAACATGACAGATTATAACTATTTGCAACTGATTCTCTCTAATAAGAAAAAAGTCAAATCAGGTACTCGTCACAAAGGATGGGCACATTTGCAATAGTCTTGGAGAAAAACAAAACCTAAACCATAAGATTCACCAAATTATTAGCCATTTTTCTAAAAAAAAAAGTATGGAATTCAATACAACTGTCATTCCCCAGTCAAACAACTATTTCAGTAATATTTAAATAAAATTTTACATAAATTAAACCTGGTTGATCCAAAGTCTATTTTCCCTAACTTTCCACCTACTCCTTAATTCTCTCTTTCCATCACCCCTACCTTTAGTCATCAGTAGAAATATGGAACATTGTAATGAAGGTACATATGGATATCAAAATTATTCCCTGTTGAACCATGTTTGAGATTTCAGTGCTTACTGGTTAATACAGATGGAAGAAGATTTCAATTACAGTAAAAGCTCCCTCTGTAAGATTCCTTGTCAACCTGGTCAAAACTAATATATTTCCCTTTTCCTTTTCCTCTTGGAGTTCTGCCATGTAGATAGATTGTTTGCTAACTGAGCTCTGACTGTTGCTCCTCTGTAAAGGTAGCATGCAACTAGTATTCCTGAGCACTAGCATCTAAGTGAACCCAAATCAGTGTTTGGAATTTGCTAATTGATTGGAAAGGAGAAAATACTTTAAAAGTCCTTCAAATTAACACTTCCAATGATGATGAATATTGTTTAACTGAATAACCTTTAAATCAACAAAAAGTTAAGATTGTAAGGGTACTTCAGAGGCATAATTCAATACCTTTATTTCACCAATGGGGAAATTGAGACTTAGAGAAACTAAATGATTACTTCATTTCTGCTAGTAATAGCTGTCATTTTAAAGACTGTGTGCCCTGCAAAATGTCCCTCCCTATGCAGTTTTGTTGCAATGTTCTCAGTAATTTATAACCAACCCCATTTTAACACACCCTGTCATAATGGACAGTGGGCAATAGAGAATCCAACCACAATCCAGTGAATATTTGAAACCCAGTGATAATTGTTAACAAATTATTTAGGAGAAATATAAAAATTTCATATTTATATAGCCCCTGAGTACACCCTTATAATCTTGTTTCACCTAATGTCATGTTTTTTGTAGGATTATTTTACAGAACTAATATTTTTAAATAGTTGAAGAAAATGCTTTGTTTTAATGGAAGGTCAACAAATTTTCTTTTCTCATCCAAGACCTCCTGAAGTCTATCCATGGCGTCATCTATGTACTTACTGCAGATTGGGAAGGTCTGATATGGCAAGTAAGACTTTGCCATAAAAAATAAATTAATGAATAAATGACAAAAGGTCAAAAGACAAAAATGTACTTTCATTGTTAAAAGTTATATTAAATGTTTTCTACTTACCATGCTAATGTTTTTTTGGGCTTCCTTAATTCTCTGTATTTCAGGAGTATCTGCCACTGTTGAATAGCTAGTCAGCATCTTCTCTGCTTCATCTTTGTATTTTTTCTTTTGTTAAAATAGTAGAAATATTTTTAAATCATATAATATTGGCTTCCCCCAATTCTATTTTGATAAGTGGCATTATATTCCAAAGTAATCATGAAATAAAATAAGTTAAAATTCTCCATGTTTAGTCTCATCTTTACTTTCCAAAAAGTCTCACTGGTCAATAACTGAGAACAAATATCTTTGGTGGGTGAAGTGAGGTGGACTATGTAGATAATATTTTAGTTTGTAGAATCTAATATTTCTAGACTAATTCCTTTCCTTTATCCCTAAACCTCAAATTAGAGGCAGTACAGTCTCTCAGATTCAGCCATAGTCCTAGACACTTTAAAGACATGAGGCTAGAAAATAACATGATTTTAGACTCTAATATCCTCTCCTTTAAAGTTCTAAGAGAAGATGGGTAAGACACTTGTTTAAAGGCAAAATGCTTTGTGCATCCCAGGTATTATACTATGTTCCTTCAATCCCTGATTCACTTCAGAGGGAGAGTTTTCAGATAGTTATGACAAAGGAAAGAAGCTGATGACAGTGTTAGATGCTACAGAGAACAATCTGAAGGAGTCAAAGAAACAAGACAAAGCTTTTAAGAGAAAACCAAACCAATGAAAATAAATATCTATAGATAAAAGTCTTGTGTGCTTATTATTAAAGTTATTTCAGCTTTCTAGAATGCCCTGCATTGATGTAACCTGCTTAAGACAAGCTATCAGTATGGATTATAATTGAATAAATTTCTTTAAGAATCAATACTGTAGTAAAAAAAAAAAAAAACAGCAATCTGGCAATACTCAGCATTATTTTGAGGTGGTAGCCTTTCTCTGCAACTTCAGAATTTATAGTTTTCAATGACTTCAGCTCTGTAAATGCCAGTGGTCAAGTGTTATTTTTTCAAAATGACCCTATATATTTATAAGCCTAGTCCCATTCCTGTTTCTTCTTAATGGGTAAAGAATTGTTAAGTCTCTCTCTGGACACGGGTTTCTTTTGTTTCAGAAATTAAAACTGAAATTTCTACTAGCAATTAATTTAATGATATCCTGTCTATAAGTAGCTGGCAATTAAACTACTTTAAAAGTCACCTTTCATGGTCTAATAGAAATGAATATTCCTTCAACTTCTCAGCTAGATAATATACAATAACAAGTTTTCTTGCTACAAATGAAGCTACAAAGGAGCTGGGTTACTACGGTATTTATTCATAATCATGCCTCTTTATTAAAAGCAAACAAAGACATATTGATAGCAATAAATATTGAAAGTACAAGGTAAATGTGAAAGGAAAAATAGCAAAAGGATGGGATAAAAACATGGGAGCAATTTCTGATATTTATCTCCTCCTATAAAAATGAAAGTCAATGGTAGAGTGGAGTAGTGCAAAGAATGTTGGCTTTGGAGTCATAGGATCCAAGCTCAAATCACACTTCCATTCTTATTTCCTGTGGGATTCTGGGTAAATTATCAAACTTTTCTAGGCCCCAGTTTCTAATCAATAAAATGAAAAAGTTAAACTCAATGGCCTCTAAAGTCTCTTCCATCACTTGATCTTTTGGACTATTCATGGAAAGACAGAATATTAATACAAGCAATTGCAAGTTGATTTTGTGGCATTTTGTCCAATTATGGAATAATCTTTGTCCATGAAGTAGAATTCCTGGAGTTGCGGGGTATTTGAAGGAACACACAAAGACAGATGGGTCATTAGAACATGCAACACTCAACACTTTCATTCTTGACAAACCTGGCTGTAGATTTCAGATGCTCTCTTGGCTCGAAGCATATCTGGGATATCCATGCTCACTTGCATTCCCTTTCCTTTAATTTCATTTTCCAGGTCTCTCTTGTATTCTTTCTAAGAGTTCAGAAGGGAGTTTGAAGATTTTGATTTAGTGTCTGTTTGGCCAACTTAATCCATAAGAATGGATCTAAGGCTAAAAATTCCCTATTGCAAAGTATACATAGGTTTATCCAATTTGCAAAGTGACTTTTTTTCTTTTTCTTTATATTCTTTACTTACCTGTACTTTACCTGTACCTTTACTTATTTGTATATTCTTTACTTACCTGGCTTGCCATTTCAGATGCTTTCTTAGCTCTTTGGATATCAAGAGTATCTGTGCCCACCTGCATCCCTTTCCCTTTAATTTCTGTCTCCAGATCTCTTTTATATTCTTTCTGTGAAAAAACAAATGACATAAAGTTTACCTCTCTACACAACTTGTAATTTGAGAAAAATTGTACACTGTCAGATTTTATTTGAATATCATAACCATGTCAACATGATAATGCACAAACACAGAAGAGTTTTGACTTAAACTGTATGTGTCCTTGACTGGGATTTAATGATTATTATTAATGATGAGATAATTTAAGATGATATATTAGAACACATTAGACCTCTAAGCAACTTCTTTATTTTAGAAATAATAAAATTGAGATCTGAAGAACTTACGCAACTGTTTTAAGGTCCTATAGATAATAAGCAGGAGAAATGGGACTTGAACTCAAAGACTTGAAATCCCAAATCCAGTGTTCTTTCCATTGTGCTATGCTGTCTATTTTTAGTAATTTATCTTCCTTTAGGAATTCATTCTTTTTAGGTCCTCATCTTCCTTTAGTAACTTCATCATTTTAGTAACTCATCTTTCTTTTGTAACATCATCATTTTTAGTAACTCATTTTCCTCCTTTGTTACCCTATATATTCTAATTACTAACTATACTCTACCAACTCTTCCTTCAACATTCATGAACATATCAATTAAATTTAACCAAGATTTATTAAGTGCCTAGAAGGTTCAAGGAATCACTCTTGATTCCATCTTTTCCTTCTCCCAATGGTACCATTTCAATGTCTCACACTAGAACTACAACAGTCTCTAATTGGTCTCACTTCTCTCTCCTCATTCTGAATCTACCTTATATACACTATCACAAGATTCAGTCATGTTCTTAAAGCACTCGTTTCATTATAGCTCAAAAACCTTTTCCACATCCTTGTCTATAAAGACAAGCCAAACTGCTCATTCCTAATGTTCATTATCACTCATCCCATATTCTAGATCAGAAATGTCCATCTGTTGGAGTAGGAGTAGGAAGAAAGAGTATGGAATAACCATAACCATGTGGCCAAATGGACAAAAGGAACAAAAATTCAGTGATGAAATTAAATGACGAAAACTGATGAAATTTTCCTTAAAAAAGGAAAAGTGGCTAAATGGAAAAGGAGTTATAAAAATTCACTGAATAAGATAATACCTTAAAAATTAGAATTGGGCAAAGAGAAGCTAATGACTCCATCCAAAAAAAAAATAATAAAAGAGTCAAAGAAATGAAAAAATAGAAGAAAGTGTGAAATACCTCTTTGGAAAAACAACTAACCTGAAAAATTTATAATTGGACAATTTTAAATGCAAATCTGAAAGGTATGATAATTTCCTTTTTCTATCTCTAGAATATTGTCTCTATTCATTGAGAGGTCTTCCTTGGGATAAAACCAAGATGGTTAGAAAAAAATTTCCCAATAGTTCCTTTCAAATAACTTTAATATAACAACCCAAATTCTGGAGTGACACAGCCAACAAAAGTTCAGAGACAGAAATTATTCCAGAACAAGACAACATGGGACATCAGAAAAACTGATCTGTGACATGAGGGAGAAGAGCTTTCATAGATGAAATATCAATGGTAGGACCAAGTGATAGTGACAGAAGTAGAAACAGTTTTGGGAATTCTCAAGTTTGAAATACTAAAGAGAACTTGTAACGGGTAAGAAACAGATTACAGAGTACTCCTCTGCTAGCACTGGATGCAGGAGAGATGCTGTCCCAATTCTGGATCATAGTTCAAAGGAAGAAAGGAGTACCTTTCATCAAAAAGAAGTGGAAGCCTTACAACTCCTTGAAACTTCTGGGATTTTGGTGTTTCCAAAGTGTGATTGCTTTTCTCTTGGTTTGTATTCTGTTCCTTAACCAGGATAGGTCCATGGTCACTAGAGATTGTAATTGTTACTACTACTCTCAAGATCCTTCCTCCCTTGAGATTGTGAATGTTCAGTCTCTAATCCCTTGTGGCCAGAATTATAGCAGGAAATAGCAAAATTATGCCAGTGGGGGACTTCGATCTTTCCCTATCAGGGATAAATAAAACTGACTATAAAATATATGAGAAAGAAGACAAAGAGTTAAATAGAATCTTAGAAGAATTAGATAAAATAGAGCTCTAGAGAATGCTGAATGAGAACAAAAAGGAATCTGCTGTACGTGGCATCTTCACAAAAACTCACTAACAAATGCAGAAAAGAAGAGATATTAAATAATTAATATAATTAGTTCTTTTTATTGTGTTTTAGTCTAAAAATATCTATGGGCTATGGAAGTATAGATTAAAAGCTAATTGACAACTAAATAATCTGATCCTGAAGAATGAGTCAAAGAAAAAATTATGGAAAGTATTAATAATTTAAGAGAATGATCACATTCCAAATTTTGTGGAATGTAATTTAAAGAAAATTTTATATTTCTAAATATGTGCATAAATGATGCAAAGAAAGAGCAAATCAATGAATTGGGCATGTATCTAAAAATCAAAAAGAACAAATTATAAAATCCTCTATTAAAAAACAAAATGGAAAACCTCAAAAATTAAAAAAGAGGTTAATAAAATTGAGTGTTTAAAAGACAGGGCTAATAAAACTAGGAGCTAATTATATGAAAAATGATACATTAAATCATTGCTTCATTTGCTTTTTTTAAAGAAAGAAAACAAGTTATTCGTATCTAAAATGAAAAGAGTGAATGCACCACTAATGGTGATGAAATTAAAACAATTATTAGGAGTTTTTCCCAATGATATACCAATAAAATTGATATTCTAAGTGAAATTGATAAATATTTACAAAAAATATCAATCTCCCAGATTGATTAAAAAATTGAATATTTTACTTTGTCTTGGAAAAAGAAATTGAACAAGCCCACAATAAGCTCCCTAAGAAAAAAATCCTGGGACCTGGTGGATTCATAAGTGTATTCTACCAAACATTTAAGGAATAATTAATCACAATATTTGAAAAATAAGTAAAGGAGTCATCAAATTCTTCTGACATAAATATGGTTTTTATACCTAAACTAGAATAAACAAAAAAAGAGAAAAAAGAAAAGGCCAATTTCCTTAATGAATTTTGATGTAAAAATTTTACTAAAATACTAGCAAGGAGTATATTACAAATATTATACACTAAAATAAAGTGAGATTTATATTAAGAATGTAGAGCTGGTTCAACATTAGGATAATTTTCAACATAATTGGACATATCAAGAACAACAAAATCATGTGATTATCTCCATAGATATAGAAAAAAGGCTTTTGACAAAATATAAAGCCCATTCCTTTAAAATAAAAAGCGCTGGGTAACATAGGAATAAATGGAGCTTTCCTTAAAACTATCAGTAGTATCTATCTAAATTCATCAGCAAGCATTATCTGTAATAGGGATAAGCTAAAAGCCTTTTCAATAAGATTGAGTTGAGCAAAATGCCCATTATTGCTACTATCCAATACTGTACTAGAAATTTTACCTATAGCAGTAAGAAAAGAAATTAAAGGATTTGGAATAGGCAATGAGGAAATAAAACTATTACATTGCAGATAATATGGTGATATACTTAGAAAATCTGAAAGAATTATCTAAAAAGGAAAATAGTTGAAATAATTAACAACTTTAGCAAAATTGCAGGGCATAAAATAAACCTACACAAATCATCAGAATTTCTGTTTTTACCAACAAAATTCAGCAGCAAAAGATAGATAATTTTCTTATAAAATAATTATAGACAATATAAATTACTTGGGAGTCTACCTGCTATAAATCCTGCTACAAACTACATTAAATGAATACAATTACAAAAATACTTTTCATAGTCAGATCTAAACAACTGGAGAAATAGTAATTACTCATGGGTAGGTTCAGCCAATATGATTAAAATAACAATTTTATCTTAATTAATTTACTTATTCAATGTCATACCAATCAAGCTACAAAAACATTATTTTATAGATCTAGAAAAAATCAACAAAATTTATCTGGAAGAACAAAAGTTTAAAAATATCCAGGGAATTAATGAAAACAAAAGAAGGTACTTTAGCCATAGCAGATTTCAAACTGTATTATAAAGCAGTAATCATCAAAACTATTTGATGCTAACTAAGATATTGAGCAGTAGATCAGTGAAGTGGATTAGGCACACAAGAAACAGATGCAAATGACCAGAGTAATCTAGTGTTTGATAAACCCAAAGACTTCAGTTTTTGGGACAAGAACATTTTTTAACAAAAACAATCAGGAAAAATGAAAAAGTTTGACACAAATTATGCATAAACTAATATCTCACATCATATATCAAAATACCAATATGAAAAAATAATTTAGACATAAAAGGTAATATGTTAAGTAAATTGGAGGCCATGGAAAATGTACCAGTCCAATCTGCAGATGAGGGAAGTTTCTGACCAAACAAAAGATAGAGAATATCACAAGAAATAAAATGGGTAATTGTAATTATATTAAATTAAAGGTTTTACATAAACAAAATTAATGCAGCCAGAATTAGAAGGAAAACAAAAAAGGGGGAAATTTGGCAACATATTTCTCTAATAAAGTTCTCATTTTTCGAATAAATACGAACAGACAATTTTGTTTAAAAAATATAACAGCCATTTTCCTGTTGATAAGTGGTCAAAGATATGAACAGGCAATTTTTAGAAGAAAAAAAGTCAAAGCTCTCAATAATCACATGGAAAAAAATATTGTATGGTACATGTTTAACCTATATTAGATTTTTTGCTGTCCTGGGGAAAGGGAAAAAGGGAAGGAGGAAGAAAATTTTAGAACACAAGGTTTTGCAGGGTGAATACTGAAAACTATCTTTGTACGTATTTGAAAAAATAAAATATTATTTAAGGAAAAATATTCTAATTAAATACTGAAGAGAGAAATGCAAATTAAAACAACTCTCAAGTACACCTTATACTAGCACACATGCTAATATAACAGAAAAGGAAAATGACAAAAACTGGAGAGAATAGGAAAAATTGGGATTCTGATGTGCTTTGATGAAACTGTGAAACTAATCTAATTATTCTGCAGAACAAGTGCCCAAAGGACTATAAAATTGTACAAAGTCTTTCTCCCAGCATTATGCCAAAAATTCCAAGAAACAGGGAAGGGATCTATTTGTACAAAGTATTTTTTTTTAATAAAGCTTTTTATTTAGAAAACATATGAGTGATTTTTCTACATTGACCTTTGCAAAAACTTTTTTTTCCCAAGCTTTTCCCCTCCTTCCCCCCACCCCCCAACCCTAGATGACAGGTAATCTAATACATGCTAAAGAGGATAAATTATATGACAAATCCAATACATGTATACATATCTATACAGTTATCTTAATGCACAAGAAACATCAGATCTAGAAAGAGAAGAAGAAAAAAAACAACCTAACAAGGAAAACAAAATGCATGGAAATATTCATAGAAAGCGTTAAAATGCTGTGTTGTGGTTCACACTCAGTTCCCACAGGCCTCTCTCTGGATGTATATGACTATCTTCATTGCTGAACAATAGGAACTGGTTTGAATCACATCATTTTGAAGAGAACCATGTCCATCAAAATTGATCATCGTATAGTCTTCTTGCTGTGTATAATGTTCTCCTGGTTCTGCTGATTTCACACAGCATCAGTTCATGCAAGTCTCTCCAGGCCTCTCTGAAATCCACCTGTTGGTCATTTCTTACAGAACAATAACATTCCGTAACATTCATATACCATAATTTATTCAGCCATTCTCCAATTGATGGGCATCCTTTCAATTTCCAGTTTCTTGCCACTACAAAAAGGGCTGCCACAAACATTTTTGCACATGTGGGTCCCTTTCCCTCCTTTAAAATCTCTTTGGGATATAGGCCCAGTAGAAACACTGCTGGTTCAAATGGTATGCACAGTTTGATAACTTTTTGAGCATAGTTCAAAACTGCTCTCCAGAATGGTTGGATCCGTTCACAATTCCACCAACAATGCATCAGTGTCCCAGTTTTCCCACATCCCCTCCAACATTCATTGTTATCATTTCCTGTCATTTTAGCCAATCTGACAGGTGTGCAGTGGTATTTCAGAGTTGTCTTAATTTGCATTTCTCTGATTAATGGTGACTTGGAGCACCTTTTCATGTGACCGGAAATAGTTTCAATTTCTTTGTCTGAAAATTGTCTGTTCATATCTTTTGACCATTTATCCATTGGAGAATGGCTTGAATTCTTATATATTTGAGTCAATTCTCTATATATTTTAGAAATGAGGCCTTTATCAGAACCTTTGGATGTAAAAATATTTTTCCAGTTTACTGCTACCCTTCTAATCTTCTCTGCATTCATTTTGTTTGTACAAAAACTTTTTTTTTTATCTTAATAAGCTTTTTATTTGCAAAACATATGAGTGACTTTTCAACATTGACCTTTGCAAAAAAAAAA
>JAJPUD010001618.1:113700-173306 GCA_023553655.1 Myrmecobius fasciatus | reverse complement strand
TAGAAATAGGTGAAATTCTCCTATATCATTGAATGACCATCTTCTTCCCTGGAAGATAATGCTCATTCTAGCTGGGTAACTTATTCTTGGCTGTAATCCAAGTTCCTTTGCCCTTCAGAATATCTGATTCCAGGCCCTTTGATCCTGCAAAGTAGAAGTTGCTAGGTCCTGTGTGATCCTAACTGTGGCTCCCCGATATTTAAATTGTTTCTTTCTGGCTTCTTGTAATATCTTTTCCTTGGTATGATAGTTCTGGAATTTAGCCACGATATTTCTGGGGGACTTAATTTTTGGGTTTCTTTCAGGAGGTGATCGATGGATTGTTTCAAGGAGTATTTTGCCTTCTGGGTCTAAAATATCAGGGCAGTTTTTTTTTTTTATGATTTCCTGGAAGATAGTGTCTAGGTTCTTTTTTTCATCATGGCTTTCAGGAAGCCCTATAATCCTTAGATTGTCTCTCCTAGATCAATTTTTCAGGTCAGTTGTTTTTCCCAGGAGATATTTCATGTTTTTCTCTATTTTTTCATTTTTTTGTTTTTGTTTGACTGATTCTTGAAGTCTTAATGAGTCATTCATTTCCAATTGTTCGATTCTAATTTTTAATGTCTTATTTTCTTCAGTTACTGTTTTTAGTTCCTTTTGCAATTGACCATTTACATTTTTTTATTCATTGCATTCTTTTTCCATTTTTCATTTTTTGTATTTTATTTTGCAGTGATCTCATTCCATTTCCCCATGTTTCTTCTAACTCTCTTTTAAGATCTTTTTATGCAATCTTCAAAGAAAGCCTTGTGACATGGAGACCAGTTTATGTCTCTCTTTGGGGCTTTTTCTGGAGTTGCTTTACCTTTAGGGGCCTCAGGATTTGAGGTCTGTTCTTCCCTCTCTCCATAAAAGTTGTCTATGGTGAGAGCTCTTTTTGGTTTTTTATTCCTTTTTTTTTTTTTAAACATGTGAGGTCTGTTTAAGGCAAAGGTGGGACAGCTGCTTTAATTTGCCCTGGGGCAGTTCTGCTTATTGAGTTATTTCAAGAACTGGGCAGTTCTGCTGATTGAATTATTTCTGGTGCTGATCAGTCCTGCTGATTGATTGATTGATCACCCTAGGGTGCTGTGTAATGGCAGCTAGGTCCAATGCTCATCAGGGGTTCAGTGGTTCACAATCTACCCCCCACAAAAGGCAGACCCTCCAAACCACCTGCCCACAATCAGGACAGATTGGCCTAAGAGGCCCCCAGAAGACTCCCAGGTGTGTGAAAAGCACAACGCTCCCACTCCTGTTCCGACTCCTGTTCCAGCTCACTGTTCCAGCTCCCTGCCCTGGTCTCCCTGTGCTGCAGTCTGAGTTCAGCAGACCACCGCCCTGCCCAATTAAAACAGACCTGTTTTGAGGTTCTTCCAGAGTATCTTCTTCTAGAATCGTGTTGTCCTCCAGATATTGTGGAATTTTTTGCTTCAAAATCAGTCTAGAGGCTTCATAAGTTGTTGGTTTGAGGGAAGGTTAGAGGAGGTTACAGAGACTCCTGTCTGATCTCCGCCACCATGGCTACACCCCCGGAAGGAAGATGTACAAAGTATTTATAGCAGTTTTTTGTTCTGGCAAATAATTGGGAATCAAGGGGATGTCCATCAATTAGGGAATGGCTGAATGAGTTGTTATGATTGTGAGAGAATTCTATCATGCTATGAAAAATGATAAGCAGGATGGTTTCAGAGAAATCTGGATAGAATTACATGAATTCATGCAAAATAAAGTGAACAAAACCAGGACAACATTATGTCCAATAAGCAATATTGTAAGGATGATCAATTGCAAAAGGCTCAACTATCCTGATCAAGACAAGAATGCAAGAAAATACCCAAGAATCTATAATGAAAAATGCTATCCTTCTCCAGAGAGAGAATTGATGAACTCTAAATTAAGATTGAAACATACATTTTTAAACTTTATTTTTATTATTTTATGTTTTCTTTTGCAACATGGCTAATACAGAAACATATTTTGTATAACCCCATATGTACAATTGAAATCAAAATGCTTGCTTTCTTAAGGAGGAGAAAAGATGGGGAAAAGGGAACAAATCTGAAACTAAGATAATTTTAAATGATTTTTTTTTTAAAAATCACATGCAATTGGAAAATAATGAAATAATTAAAGTAATATTTTTCAATGAACTCATAGGGAATTTGATCCTCTGAAAACCTGGACATGAATTGCATAAGGATGAACTCTATAGTCATGATTATTTACTATACTAACCTGGCTTGAGATTTCAGAAGCTTTTTTGGCTCGTTGTATGTCAAGGGAATCAGTGCCAATTTGCATTCCTCTCCCTTTAATTTCAGTTTCCAAATCTTTCTTGTACTCTTTCTGTATGGGGAATAACATTTTAAACACTCAGATAACACTCATATCATACACATCTCAGGAAATCATCTTAGAAATTTAGAAAAATGACATTTTTTTAAATCACAAAATTCATCTGCACCAGGGATCATGACAGCAAATATTCAAAACTCTTTGGAATATACCACCATCGTGCTGATGTTAGAATCCTAAGTGGAATGTTATTTATCAGTGCCAGAACTTAATTTTTATAAGTACAGAATTAGCCACACTCTTGATTCCCAGCAAGGACAGGATGAACAGTCCTTAATCCCTGCCACCAGGACTAGGATAACCTCCTTGCATCCAATTCAACATCTCAGAGGACCCTGACCCTGCTCTGGAACTGAAGCAAATCCCTTCCCAATCAGGCTGCCTGCCCCAGATTTTTCCCTTTTCTCTGCTTCATACCCTCAGTAGTCCAGATCCACACTGACCTATATATTCACTTGTTCAACCTCAACATCAAATGCCTACGTCCCTTTTCACAGGCTGTAATATGTAATTCCAACAATGCTCAGAATATTCTCATATATTATTCTTCCTGGTCATGCAATTCTCTGATGACATTCTATACACCATTTCTCCAATATAATTCCTCATTTTAATATAGATTCATAGCCACAATGATCTTCTCCTCTTACTGACTAGGTAATGCTCAATTTCAGTTCTTTGCAGACTTCAGTATCATGACTTAAAAACATGCAATGTCACAAGAAGAGTGCTGGTATTAAGAAGATGGGCTTTTATTTCAAAGGGAAGTTTAAAAATGCGTTATTCTTCTTTTCCTATTCAATTTTGAATAGCAAAATCCCTTAAACTCTTTTTCTATATCATTGCCAGGAGATGAGCCAAGGTATGAGATAAAAGAGTAAAACTGAGATTCAAGATTTAGAAGAAATATTATGGTGTAAATGCAGTCGGGTCAAACACAGGTTGAGTGTGCCCCAAACCAGATTAAAGATATTTTTATTAGATTTATTTAAAATAATATTACATTAGTGTAATTATATCAGTACATAATATTACACAAAATTATTATAAATAAAATAGAAAAGTTAGCATTAATAGGTGGCTTTCTAAGTCAATATGTGGCCCACAGGGAGTCTTATATACAGTTTACTTGTCACTATTTCCATTTGAGCTTGATGCCAATGGAATGATTCATAGTACACCAGACTTGGAGTTGAGAAGACCTGAGTTCAAATTCTGCCCTTGACACATGCTAGCTTAACAGAGTTAGCTCCTCCAAGCATCATCAGAAAAATAAATTCTATATTTTAGTAGCATAATTTTGGGTAGGAAAATACTACTATAAAGAAACTCATGTATTATAATAGACCATATTATATTATTTTATATAATATATGTAAATAAATATTAGAAATAATCTAAATTATCTTCAACTCAAAAAAAATCAGTTTCTATGGCCAATATTCCAACAAGTTCAAATGAAGATGCAAATATGGAAACATTTAGTAAATTTGGTATACAAACCTCACTTGACATCTCAGATGCTCTTTTTGCTCTTTGAATGTCAGGGATCTCTGGACTAAGTTCCATTCCTTTTCCCTTTATTTCATTTTCCAGATCCTTTTTATATTCTTTCTGTAGGAAAAGAATGCTGGATTTCAAGGCATGTAATATCATTTTAAGTGATGGAAAACTTTAAATTTTTTTTTACAGGGTACACTGTGAGAAGAAAAAATGTAGAGTAATTCAGACTGATGAGTACTAAAGCTCCTTATTTCATTTCTGGGCTGCGTTTCCCAGTTTAATCAAGTCCAGAAGATCTTCCAATTCTGTCAATCTTTATCCTTTCATCCCTTCTCCCAATTTTTTATGTCCCATAGTCAGTGATAAAAAAAAGATGTCTCTACTTTAAATGGTGTATGAGATCTTAAGAAGATATGCTTCTTATTAATTATTTGAACTATTTCTTTGAAAACCCTCTATAAAATATGAATTACCTCAAGTATATAGCTGAAAAAGAATGAAAAATTACAAATCAAAAGATATAATGGATCCCAAGGTTAAAAAAATAAAGTATGGATTCATTTGGGCCAGTGAATATTTCTGTTCTCTTTGAAAAACCTATTCTCTCTTATACCTTGATTTATAGATTGATGTTAAAACAAAATATTTTCATTCTATTTGGGTGAGTGAAGTTATTTCTATAAACAGAAATGGACTTCAATAATGCTTGATATTTTTGCAAATTCAATTTAGAAAGAACAGAATTGTGCCCCAATTCTACTTTGGCAAGATCAAGTTATAAAATGCTAAATTCTCACATGTAAGTCAAGACTTCCTTTAATGATCAGAATTTATGTTCCAGTTAAGTGATTGATTCATTTCCTCCATTTGTCTCATCTTCAGTTCAATATAGTGAAATATTAAATGCAATTTAACTTGGCTAACGTCCTACTAGATATTAAAATATGTAGTTTGAAGTCATTTATTTTTCAGTGAAAAAGGCAAAGAAATCAATAAAAGCAAAGATAATTTAGATCTAAATGCCTATACTTTAAAAGAGTGTTCACTTTCAATTCACTAAATAATTAAGATTTCTTTCATGAAAGAAAAGAAACTAGAAGCATTGTCAGACAGTTAAAAGATCATTTTTGATGTCCTAACTTTAAGGAATTTTTTTCATAAATTTCTCATATAAAATAAATGGAAATTCTGAGAAATAGGTAAGACCTGAAAACATATGGCTAAAATCAGATTCACTTCATACCATTAAGGCATGGTTGCACCTTAGATTATTCAAAGTTACATCTCCAGAGTGGAAGCTCCAGTAGGTTTTAAGAAATTGGAAGAGACTCAGATAAAAGCCTTGAAAAGAATCATATGTATTTCTAGCATCCAAAAATCAGTTTAGCTCAGTTTAGAGAGGCTCATCACTGACAAGTGAGCCAATAAATATTGCTGTTACCACCTTAGCAACTCAGGAGGAAATCAGAAAGATGTTATAATCAGCATTGACAGAAGATACACCCATAAACATCAAAGTCAGAATGTGGAATGGACTTGATATTGCAAATGGTAAAGACTGCAAATGGTAAAGAATGTTTGATTTTTAAGTCCATGGAGTTCATGTAGGAGCTCAAGAATTCATAGGATTTCTTCTGTGTACTTTTCAATAAGCCCCATTTTAAAATTTCAACTAAATAAATTACCCTTACATCCTTGATGTCTTTTTAACCTGTCCCTGAGACATTGACTTCTCTTGATGAAACCTTGTCCAGCAACCTTATATAATCACATGGCTTCAACAATCACATTTCTGTAGATGACTAATCTGTCTATCTTTAGCCTCAACTTCTCCCCTGGGATCCATTTACATTTCTGTCTATCTACTGGGCAAAAGCAACTGGATAACCTGCCAACACCTACAATTCAGCATGTCCCAAACTTAACTTAACCTATTTTCTGGAAATTTGTTGCTCTTCTTGCCTTCTTTCTGCAACTTCCCAAGGTCAAAACTTAAGTCATCAGATTTTTGCTTCTTTTATCACCAATATTCAAATCATTGAGAAGTCCTAGCAACCCTACCTGCACAGTTTCAAAACCACCCATCATTTCCCTTCCATTTCCACTAAAAAATAAACATCTCAACTAGAGAACATTATGAAAGAAAAAAATGGACAATTTTGATTACATTAAATTAAATTTTGCACAAACAAGACCAACAAAAACAAGATTAAAAGGAAGTATAAAGCTGGGGGAAAATCTTTATAGCCATTTCTGAAATATATAAATATATATATATGTAGTCATATATATATAATATATGAAGAACTATGCCAAATTTATAAGAATACAAGTCATTCCTCAGTTGATAAATGGTCAAAGGATATGAACAGACAATTTTCAGCTGAAGACATTAAAGCTATCTATAGTCATATAAAAATGCTCTACATCACTATTGATTAGAGAAATGCAAATTAAAACAGCTCTGTAGTACTACCTCACACTTTTTAGATTGACTAAGATGACCAGAAAAAATAATGAAAAATGTTGGAGGGAATATAGGAAAACTGGGACACTAATGCATTGTTGGTGGAGTTGTGAAACAATTCAACCATTCTGAAGAGAAGTTTGGAATTATGATCAAAGGGCTATAAAACTTTGCAAACCCTTTGACCCAGCAGTGCCACTACTGGTTCTGTATCCCAAGGAAATCATAAAGGAGAGAAAAGGACCCACATGTGCAAAAATGTTTGTGGCAGCTCTTTTTGTAGTGGCAAAGAACTGAAAACTGAGTGGATGCCCATCAATTGGGGAAGGGCTGAACAAGTTGTGGTACATAAAGGTAACGGAATATTATTGTTCTATAAAAAATGAACAAGCTGATTTTAGAAAGACCTTGAAAGATTTACATGAACTGATGTTGAGCGAAATAAGAACCAGGAATACATTGTACACAATAAGAGCAAGAATGTGTGATGATCAACTATGAAAGACTTGGTTCTTCTCAGTGGTTCTGTGATCCAAAGCAATCCCAATAGACTTTGGACCAAAGAATGCCATCAGCACCCAGAAAAAGAACTAAAGAACCTGAATGTAAATCAACACATACTATGTTCACTTCTTTTTTCTGTTTTTTTCTCTCTCTCCCAGTTGCCTTTCTCTTTCACTCTTACTTTTCTCTCCCACTATGATTCATAAAGCAACTCATATTAAAAATAAATTTACTAGAAATTTTTTTTAAAAAAAATAAAAATCTGTATTTTTTTCCTGGACTATCACAACAACTTTCCATTCAGTCTATCAGCCCCCACTCTCAAGCTTCTCTAAACAATCCTATACACCACAGCAAGATTTCCTAATATACAGACCTAGATTACAGCATTTGAATATATACCAATACATTAGCTTTGCCTTCAAGGCCCTCTAAAAAGTTCTCTCCAACCTGTTTTCCTCCTTTTATCTTTCTATCTTTATCTTCTCATACGCTTCACTCTAACAAAAGCAGATTATTCATGAAATGCCATCCTCCTCCCCTCCAAAAGAAAATTCCATCACTATAGTTTTGCTCATAGTATCCCCTGCAACTACAATGCCCACTTCCCTCTGCCTGTTGAAATTTAATCAATGCCACAAGAGCTATTTTCAAAAATTGTGAGACTCCCCCTTATTACCACAACATATTATGATTCCCCCTCCCTTTGATTCTCATAGCATTGTAATTTGATTTCTCTTATGCACTCAGAATACTCTGATATTTAAAAAAAAACCACTGAGTCCAAAGATTCTGGAAGCCCCTGAGATAATTGAGGCAGGAGTGAGGCTAAGGAAGATTCATATGGTCAAAATTATTTTCACAGTAATTTAAGGTATTTTAATATTTAATATGGTAAATATTGGTAGGTATAACCCACAAAAACAAACCTCTTTGTAATCCTTAATAATTATTAACAGTGGAAAAAGGCTAATATCAAAAAGTTTATGGAACTAACCTAGTGCAATGCCTTATATCAAGTAAGTACTTGTCTCTTACTCATGTTGTCCCTATTATCAGCACGCATCCATCTTCAGAAACCCCCAAGGATTTTGAAGAATTAAAGGGGCCAGGGAGAGAAATTGATAAATTGTGCATATAATTCTACATAGTTACAGTGTTAACATTTAACTTTTAGTTAAATAGCAAATGTAAATTTGGCAAGCTCTTGTTTTTCTACAAGTTTACACTGGTAAAATGGCCAGTATGGATAAGCGAACATTTGTATTACAATATTTTACTGCATTAAGAAATACCCTCTAACAGTTATCTTCAGCTTAAATAATTCATGTCAATTTTAAAATCATGATAACTGATCAAATGTATAAAATTACAACTGATAACATATTCCAAACACAATCTTAAACTTGAAAGAAAGTTCATTTTGTAGATTTGGAATAATCCAAGTTATTTTTCATTTGATAGAGTAAGCTGTTTTCCTTTTTTCTCATCTTTTTGAACATTAACACTAGATTCTATTATAATAAAATATACTATATTAACAATCATCCCATAATATTTTGATAATTTTGATTAAACACTTTAGTGATAATAAGTGATGAATTTTTTAAAAGGATAAGAATGAAAGTTTGTTAAAGAGACAAATATAGATTACTTCCTATAATGGGCTTAAGTTATAGGAGCATATTTCTCTTCCTTCTAAGAGCACAAAGTGTTTACTCATAATGGATAGTTCACACAACTTTCCTATTTGTGAGTATATCACTTCAACTGAGACAATGTTATGGAAATGGAAATGAGACACAGAAAAAAACATGATTCCAAAACATAAGGTATTTCAACAAGAGAACATACATTTGAAAATCTAAGTTTCTCTGTCAACATTCTAAAATTATAAAGCTTTTAAAAGAAAGAATAAGACATAAAAAGAGATTAAAATCATAAAAAAGTGATAATTTCTCTGAGGAAATGGGCCATTTCTTACTTATGACCTCAAATATGATTATCAAGTCCCATTCTACTAAAAAGCAAAATATTTACCTCAAGACAAAAATAGATAATTACTAATTCTTTTTAAATACTCAATGTCCTGTGCTCACCACTTTTGTAGCTATTAGTCAAACTACATATAACCTATATTCTTCTTATTGGGCACTTCTTCATTGTTACCTTTCCTTAAGACACATCATAGAAGTATTTTCTTTTTGTAGGCAATCAGGGTTTAAGTGACTTGCCCAGGATCACATACCTAGCAAGTGTCCAGGCTACATTTGAACTCAGGTCCTCCTGATTCCAGGACTGGTGATAAAAGTATTTAAGAGCAGTGACTGCGGCAGGATATGAACACTAGTGTTCCAGCACAGTTTGTCTATCATATCAGCCTCTAATATCAGAAAACTTCTATCAGTCTATTACCTCATGGGTAAAATGAGGATAATAATTATAGCTCCCTCAAGGGTTGTCACAACATTCAAGCACTCTGCAAATCTTAAAGTAATATGGAAATATTATTTGGTGATGATGACGATCGAACTGCAACTATCCACGTCAGCCCATTCAGTTAGACTTTTGGTCATGTTCTCCCCAAATTTCACAACAGAGATTCCACATAATATTCTGGCAATATTTCTCACTTTCTCCTAAAATTTCTAGCATACTAAGGGAACACTGTCTACCCCCTCATCCCTTGCTCTTGCCATATGGCCAGTTCATCTTTTCTTCCTGTCACATAATTCCATGATGATATATACTTTATTCCTGGTTTTTCAGACTTCCTCACTGGTTATGTATTACATCCTGTTTATACTCAGCATGAGCTTCCCCATTGTCACCTGTGCAAAATGTATCCTTATTTCTTCAGTTGCAGTGACAATCCATTCTTTACACCACTAAAATGTGGAACACTAAAAAGATAAGCCTTCGCTTTCACTGGAAGCTTAAGGTCAATTAAACAATTCTGCAATTTCCCCAAATAAATCCAGCCTGCTCTCCTCCTTTTCCTTTCCAGGCCCAGTTCACTATCCATCTCACTATCTGTACCAGATATAAATAATGTTAGACAAG
Source organism: Myrmecobius fasciatus (assembly GCA_023553655.1). Lineage (NCBI taxonomy): Eukaryota > Metazoa > Chordata > Mammalia > Dasyuromorphia > Myrmecobiidae > Myrmecobius > Myrmecobius fasciatus. The sequence continues at coordinate 163,390 of JAJPUD010001618.1, read as the reverse complement.
CTCAGAATTAGATTTTTTACTATATGGTAGAAGAAGAACAGATTTCTTACCAGGTCAAGGTAAGAAAGTGTCAAAGACTAGTAACATTTAGGGTTCAATGAAACTAAAAAGGTTAAATATAGGATGTCTGACAGTATGACAAAACAAAACATCTATGTAATTCCTATTATATGCTAAATTATATATATATTTATGCATATATATAATATAGCATATTATATATTATATGTTATACATATATATATATATATGAAATTGTTGATCCTCACAACTATCTTTTTCTGAGATTGGATATTAGTTCAGATCTTCCTGACTCCAGGCCTGATGTTCTATCCACTCAACCACCTAGAAGGAGCAAATGGACATAAAATAACAGAAACCATCAAACTGAACAGTAATAGCAACTTTATAGTGTTTAAGGTTTAAATCTAGTAAGGGAGGTATATATTTGTTTTATAAGTGAGGAAAACTGAAGATCAGAGAGGTTAGTGGTTTTCACCATGGCAATTCAGCCAATAAATGATGACCAAGATTCCAAAGCCAATGTTCTTGCCATCTTTTGACATAACTTTGTCAAGATACAGAAACTGGCTAGGCATAAAGGTACTACCAGGAAATATTCCATGGGCCATTTTATTCCTCTGATTCCTCTGTCCAGGGTAGCTTTTGTAAAACCAAAGCAAATATCAGAAACTCCTTACCTCTTTGAGGAGATTTGTTACATATTTTACATGCAAAAATTCTGGAGTCTTGTCTAAATCCATCGATGGCCTTCCTTTGATTGCTTTTTCAAAATCCTTTCGATAGATTTTCTGTTTCAAAAGACAGAATAATCACCTTTATTTTGTGAAATACTAATAGCTATTGAAAATATGTCAAAGAACAAAACGGCTGGTGACTGCCATACTTCTCTTAACTCAGGGCCCTTTCATCAACAGAAGGATTTCAAGCTTCTGCTAATATTTTTGATTACTGACTCCTATGATTAATTTCACTGTTAAACTAGGGTGAAAAGCAAAATGAAAAACATTCATTACCCTCTTCTCCTGGCAAAGTAGCTTGAGTGAGGCTACTCAACATCACATAGCCATGATTACATAACATCAGAACTGCTCAATTAAGTCTAAAAATTCTGTGAAAAAAAGAATCAATTGAGCTAGATGTCTATTTAGTTTGATGAATAACTTCAGTCAAAATGATTGGTAATCTAGAGATCCCAAGTGGACACAGCCACTCTGAGAAACCTCAATGGTATCCAAAGTCTTGGTTTCCTGCTTTTCAATATATAAATGAGCATCTCAAATTTTTAAGAGTAATGCATAATTTCCTCCTTTGGAATCTGATATATTCAAGATCAGTTGGTAGAAACAGGATTAAATAAAAGCTTGATTGATTAAACTAAATGAATTTTCCCTGAAGTTCATCAGTAGTAAATGGTTGGCAGCAAGTATATTAGGTCCAACTAGTACAGTTTCTACAATGTTGTTATTAAAAAGAACTATCATGCTGTTTCTCTCTCCATCTTACTCACAAGTGACACCTCCAAGATAAAGCTGATCTTTTTAAATGAATTGTATCTATCTAGTTTTTATATCCCTTATTATGGCAAGGCTCAGTCCAAGGATATGTTCATAGGCAAGTATCTATCTGTATCTTCAAAAGCTTAGTAAGCTGCTGCATAATGACCAAGCTTAAAACAGCATTTCTATAAGCTCAGCAGCAACAACAACAACCCTTCAGCTCTCTTCCCAGATCTCTAATCCTTGATTTTTGCTCCTTAAACCACAGTAAAAACTCTAGATTTCAGAACAGGAAAAAAAAAAGAAATGGAAAGTCGATATTAAGCAAAGACCCATGAAGCCCAAGAATTAAACCAATTCCTCAAAGGGTAATAAATCCTGTGTAAAAGCTGTCAGAAAATACTAGTCAAGGAGAAATAGAGGTCATCCTCATTGCTGAGTAGATCACTAAGACTAATTTTGCTGAGCCAGACATCAATCAATTCATATTTTAAAAATTAAATCAGGTGGATGCATATTATCATATAGACAAACCAAGAATTTAATGGACTTTTTCATTCTTTAATGATCAGTTTGTCTTTTGTTTGGTTGGTTTAGACACAGATATAGTTAACAGCAAAGTGAAGTTCAAACAAAACTTTCAAATGTTAGGCAGAAAATATATATGTAAAACCTAATGAAGTTCACAATTCCAAGAGCCAAATATTTGGATCAAATATAAAATCCTCTAGTCTTCAAAGTCTGTCTGTCTGTCTCTCTCTGTCTGTGTCTCTGTCTTTCTTTTTCTGTCTCTCTGCCTCTCTGTCTCTCTGTGTCTCTTCCTTTCTGTCTCTGTCTTTGTCTCTCTTTCTCTGTGTGTATGTCTTCTCTGTCTCTTTCTCTGTCTCTCTGTCTCTGACTCTCTCTTCTCCTTCCTTCTTTCTATACATATGTGTGTGTGTGTGTGTATATATATATATATATATACATATATATATATATATACACATATATATATATACAGACGTATGTATATGGTATACTCTCTTCTTTCAGATCTTCTTACAAAAGACATCTCCTGACACTAAGCATTTTCTCTAGCTGTCCTCCACATCTAAAATGTTCTCCATCCTCATCTCCAGCTCCTGGATACCAACTCTCAGCTAAAATCCCTCCTTCTAATAGAAGCCTTTCCTAAGTTTTTCTTAAAATCTTCCCAATGGTATCTTTTCCAGTTTCTCTTTTCTACAATTTAACTCTTAGTACACAGTTGTCTGCATATAGTCTTCCCCTTTAGAATGGGATCTCTTTGTGAATAGGGACTTTCTGTCACTAGGATTTAGCAAATGGTAGGTGCTTGATAAATGATCATCAACTGTTAAAGTCATTTCACATGTGAAAGCAGGAAAGAACAAAGTATTCACATGAAAACCTCCAGATGGCATAATTTAGGAGTGGGGAATCTATTTTTTTCTGTTGAATAACCTTGACCTAAAAAAATAATTTGAGTCATATGAAGTAAAACAACTTAAATTGGTCTGTGGTTTAATTTCAATGTATTTAGAGAAGGAGGAGGAGAAGGAAGAGGAAAAGGAGAAAGAAAGGTAGGAAAATAGAAGAAGATGAGATGAAGAAATAGCAAAGGAGGTCCATGGATGGAAGAGAAAAGATGACAGATACCAAAGAAATGAGAAAGTCAGAGGAAAGAGAAAAGGAACCAGGCAATAGATCCAAATTACCTGTTGATCTCTGATACTTCAAAGTGTTCCAATTATCTTTGCTGTTTGAAATGTTAGTTTGTAGATTGTATTAAGATGCATTTTGATTTGGTTTCATATCTGCATATTCCCACACACACACAACATGATGGAGAAAGAAACCTCTCTGCAACTTAACAGACAATCTCTGAGAGTTGCTATGCTGAAAAAATTCATCCCTCTGACATTTTTCCTTAGATCTTCCAGAAAATTCCCTCTGAATGGGTTAGCAGCAAGGATGAGAGAGGTTTAGTCCCAGTAACCAGAGCACTCCAATCCATGCAGATGCAATGAGACCAAAAGCTCACTTTTTTACAAAATAATTCACTGAAAAGGTCTATATGCATCATTTACTCTTTGCCTTATAGATGCCATTACAGAAATATTTGAGTTAAAGGAAAAGAGAGAATTATTTCATTGATGTGGAAAACTTCTATTGTATACATTCCTGCAGACACAGATATACAATATAAACTTATAGCTAGCTGCCTAAGGTACTTCATGGGTTAAACGATTTGTCCATTATTATATATGGGCATGTGTTGGAGGCATGACAGAAATGGAGGTCTGAAATCTGACAGACCTTCAATCTACCAATCATGCTACCTCTACTATTTTAAAATGTTGTATACAATGATTTAATTACAGTCATTTCTCCCAAGAATTAAGACCTCTGACTACCTGACTATATCCATACAATGTTGAAAGAGTGTTGATTTATAAATTCAGCTAAAACAAAAAGGTCAGCGTATGCAAAGATTTGGTCAGTATTATTATTCGGCATAAAAATAAAGTAGCCAATGAACTGCCTATGCTTTCTTTTTTATGTGGTCCTTGTAGAGAATTTTTTCTGTTTTTTTTTTTTTTTTTGGATTGGACCTAGGATTTCATTGGTCTAAAACAGTGATTCTCAAATTTTTTAAGGACTCCCTAAAGAGCTTTTGTTTATTCTATTGAATACACTAACTACTATTGGGCATCTACAGCTATTGAAATTTACTGAACTAGAAATTAAATTATTTTAATATTATTATGAAAATAGTTTTAACCTCATAGATCATCTAAAAGACTCATAGGGAGCCTAATGATCCCAGGCTGAGAGCCTCTGGTTTATGGGACTTTGAGGAAATTATCTTTATCAAAGTTCAACAGTATTTGCACTACAATTTAGAATTTTACAGAAATGCCTTGGGAACACAGAAGTTTAGTGACTCCCCAGAATCACATGATAAGTGTGTGCTAGAAGTGGAACTAGAAAGCTAATCTTTCTGACTCAGCCCAAGCAACCTGTAATAAATAGCATAAACAGCCCTTTCTTAATTTTTCTGCATTTGATGAGCTGTGGTTTCATCTCTATATATTCCCTCTCATGAAGTAGAAAGCAACCTCTCTGCAACCTACTAGATAATTTCTAAAAGTGATGGCTGAAAAAATCATCCCAACTCATCTGAGCTGGGCCATGCTGGTTCTCAAATGGTCAATATGTTGTCTATTCCTATATGCAAAGTGGAAAGTCTTTTTAACTTTCTAGGACCTATCAGAGCTTATTCTCAACATTACAATAAATGAGCAACTTTAGGACCTTGGAGACCAATTGAACAACAACAACAAAAAATTACCAACCTCACTTTGCATTTTTTGGGCCTCCTTTGAAGCCTGGTAAGATGGAGTGTCCACAAATTCAAGCATTGACTTCCCTTTTGCTTTTTCATACTCTTCTTTGTACTTAACCTAGATTTTTAAAAGGTTCCATTAGAAACTATATAGCAACCTCTTTGCTTTAAAAAGACTTCATAAATTATAAGGGAAAATTGAACACAAATAATCTATATGAAATTGCTTACCATTTTAGCAGAATGGGAAGGTGAAGGAGGAAGGGAGAAAATTTGGAACTCAATTTTTTTAAATGAATGTTAAAATTGTCTTTACATGTAACTAGGAAAAATAAAATACCATATAAAAATTAATAAGTAAAGGAAAACCCAAGATTTCAATACAGAAAAAAATCATGTGGGTATAGGGCAAGAGAATTTGGGTCAAAGTACATCTTTAAAACTATTAGATAATTGTCCTCATTCTTAGATTCATAGAATGCCTAAGTTGAGAGAACTTGAAAGATTAAGGAAAGCATTAAATTATAGATCTTAGGGCATATTGTCTGTCTACTCTAGTCCCTTGCTTTCAAGATGCTCAAATATTGCATCACATTTTGTGAATGAAGGAATTGAAGCCTAAAGGTTACATATGAAGAGAAGAAGTGATATAGAGAGGCAAAACTCAGATCCTGCCTCATGGAACAGTGTTCCATCTATTACCCCATTACTGCCCTGTATTAGAAGTAATAGAATGACATCAACCAAAAAAAATGTTAATACATTAGGAAAAGCATTAAATTAACATGCACTGAAAATGAATCGTCTTTTTAAAAGTAAAATCTAATTATAGTAATTCAAATCATATAAGAAGACCCCTTTAGTTTCTTTATTTGTACAAAAATAAAAATGTGTTCTATTCCTACCCCAAACCCCAAGAGAGAGTGACATGACATTTTCAGGAAATTATATATCAGATAGTGTATCAAGGGAGGAATTAATTTACCACATTGAGTTTTTTTTTTTCTTAAGATTTGACATGAGAAACAATTTTGTATTATGACAAGTACAAAATAACCTATTGCCAACATAAATTATATGAATAAATGTGACCTTTAGGTCACACTGAACTTTAGTAAATAGTACATTAGTAAATCACATAACAGAAGAAAACATGAGGCTAATTCTACACCCTGATGTCATTGGGGAAAAGGGAAAAAGAAAAGAGAATATTTCACAGAAACCATATAAACTTCTTAATAATGCTCTATCTTAACCCTCTAAATTTTTTATGGTGATATTAAATATAAGCTGAAATGGGTTTACACAAGATCTCATGCAAAAATAAATTCTCTACAAAAGTTGCCCAGTCATTGATTTTCCCAAAAGAATTATTGCATAAATATGCCCAAAAAAGGGGCTGAGAGTCACATTAAATACATATCCAAGAGCTTCCATGATGTCCTCTCCCAAGTGCAGGCTTTTTAATCTACTACAGCTCCAGAAAAGGGATTTCTCTAAGTAGATGCAAGCATGGCTCAAGAAAATCTAGGAGGGAAATAGGAAATGTCTCCTCTGGTACATGTATAAAGGTGCATTGTTTTATGCTCCCAGTTTTGAGCAGAAACATGCATCCCTTGTAAACATAGATTTATTCCTCCTGATACACAGGGGATAATAAACAGACATCACAGATTATCAATCTAAACTCTTTTTTAACACATAAAGAAACTGACTGAGAACAGACGAGCTGTTTATATTTCACATTGTTTTAATTTGATGCTCTTCTCTCAATACTGCTAAGCAAATGAACTGAAAAAATTTTAATAAACCCTTGCTCCTGCCAATTTAATTCTACAGCTCTACGAATCAATATTAATTCATCTTATCTCCCAAAATGAGGTTCTATGTTGAACCACAGATTTTCAAGAATCACCAGGTATTTACAAAATCTGACTCTAGAAAATGCCACTTGAGGTTTTCCAAAAAGTATCTGTTATTTCCGAATCTAACCCAACATTGGCAAGTCTTTACTGTTTTTTTGTTTTGTTTTTTGGAGTCATTGCCACTCTGGTGAAGTCTCTCAATTTGGTAAAAAAGTGTCCTGGTAATCCTTACCTGACTCTGGAGTGCTGTGTTGCCTTTATGATGGAGGTGTTCAGCTGTGTCAATTTCAAAATGATAACTTCCTTTGCTTTCTTCAAACATCTTCTTATATTCACGCTAAACAGATAATATGGAAATGCATTTAAAAGGCACAGAAATAGAATGGGAACTAGATTAATGGTTTCAGATTGATAGGAAATTTCCACTTGAGGAAACTCCATAAACCAAAATTAAGAAGCACCTTCACTACACCTGATAATATTATAGAGTGCATGAATCACTAAGGGGTCAGGACACTTGTCCAAGGTCACCCATCCAGAATACATCAGGGCCAAGATCTGGACCCAGGTTTTGTTGGCTAAAAGTCAGCTTTTCAACCACTAAGCCATAAATGCTCAAACATTTAAAATAAAAGTGATTAATTTATATCAATTAAACATCAAACCAAAATAAATCATCATCAAATAACTTTTTAAGAATTAATTATTCAGAGACATGATTTGCATCACATTCTATATTTAAATTGCCTACCTATAATTCAAACTAAACCACCTGTCTTCCATAGACACATACATAGACATATCTACACATACACACTTATGTATGTAGATATGTGTATGTATGTGTTTGTATATTTATATATATGTATGTATATGTTATATATATGTGTGTGAATATGATATATTGATATAAACAGATACAGACATATAAAAGTTAAAGAACTGTCTGATGGTATTAAAACCAAATTGATAAGATCCCTCTGGGCCACATATTAACTTAGGAAAACACAAATTAATATTATCTATCAAGTATTACATTTTTTATTTATTTTGTTAAACATTTCCCAATTACATTTTAATCTGGTTCTGCAATACTTGGGATTTTTACCAGATGCCTGTGAGCCTCAGGATGCAATTTGACCCTTCTGTATAGCTAATCTTTTAAATAAACTACAAACATAAACATTACACACCAGAGAGAATTTCAACAATATTAATTAATAATAGAAAGAGGTCATAATTGAATGCTTAGACTTTTAAAATGTTCCACTCTTTTAAGTGAATTTTAAAAGATTTCTGCTAAGTCTCCCTCCAATTCTCCCAGGCTATGATTTATATTATGTATGGCTAGGTTATATGCCACAATGCCCCATTAGATTTTAATTTCCATGAGGGGAGGAATCACTTTTCATTTAATTTCTACAGCCTTTCATAGCATAGTGCTCTATACATTTGGCAAGGGTACAGGGAAGGTACTAGACTTGTGGTTTCATTGGTATAGGGAACACCTAGAGAAGAAATTCCTTCCATCAATGCAAATCAACAACCACTCCAGAAATTATGATCTTAGAGAGTTGCCAAGAAAAGCTAAGAGGTTGAGTCATTTGTCTAGGATCATAAGTCCATGTGTCTCAAAGACAGAAGTTAAACTAAGGTCTTCTTAATGCCAGGGATTGTTCCATCTAATGCTTTTTCTGCTATTCACTCTTGTTCATCATACAGCAAGTGCTTAATAAATGTTGACTTTGTTTAACTAAATTAGTCAAGGACAGATTCGTAGAAAAAGTACAAAAGCAATTGGAGAAAGGGAAGGAAAAACCAAAGAAAAGAAGAAGGAAGACTCAGTTGATTAACCTTCAAGAGAAGTCTTTGAGCTAGGGTAAAATAGCTGGACACTAACCTAGTTTAATTAAAAGGAGAATAAAGGCATATAATTAGGAGCTAACTAGGAGCAACCAGTTGAATAAATTTGAAGTATCCAGTGATGATCTTGAATGAAAACTATGAGGATGAAGAGTGATTATGAGAGCCTTCTGAATGAATAATGAGAATGTGACAACAGATTGTATCACAGAGGACCCATAGCTATTGATAGAGCAAATATGGTAGGCATCTGGTGACATTACTGTGGGAGAAATCATCCATGGTAAAAAGTGATTTTGACTGCCAAAAGACAAAGCAAAACCAGGAGACATTCTCGAGTGAGATTGTCATGAATCTGAATCAGTCCCTGCTATATGAAGAGGTCAAAAATAGATATTAATAGGAACCAAGAGAAAGGAGACCTTAAGGAAAGTCCCACTAAATGTATCTAAAGCCTAGTACAGGAATTTGAAGTTGAAAGAGAAAAGAGGGAAGTGCAATTTGTAGACCAAGATGAGCCCAGCATGAATTTCTTGAAAACTGAGGTATTTAGGGACTATTTCTAAAGTTTCCAAAACAATCTTTCTAAAACATCATTTCATTGCTCAAAAATCTTTAGTGGTCCCTTATTGCTTCTATAATAAAATACAAACTTGGCAGCCTAGTATCTAAAGGTTTCAATAATCTGGCACTAGCCTAACTTTTCATGTTATTCCCTGTCGCATATACTACATTAAATATATAGCTAGCCAACTTTTGATTCCAGGAACTTAGTTCTCCATCTCTTGCCTCCACACATATAGCACAGGATCATATGCTACTGAGGCAGTGAGATGGTACCATAGTGCATGGAGTGCTGAACCTGGAGTCAGGAAGATGAGTGTTCCTGAATTCAAATCTGGCTTCAGACAGTAATTAACTGTGTTATCCTGAGCAAGTTACTCAACTCTAAAATATTTGCCTCGGTTTCCTCATTTGTAAAATGAGCTGGAAAAGGAAATGACAAGCCACTCCAGCATTTGCCAAGAAAACCCCAAGTGGAATTGTGGAGAATCAAGCACAACTGAAAAATAAGTGATTCTGCTTGAAATTAACTCTGCCTTTACCACTTCTTCTTAGAACTTTTTTCAAGACTCAGCTCTGCTGGTACCTGCAAATGTTTACTTATTCATGCTCGGCTCCCTGTGATTATTTTGTATTTACTTCAAATCAAGTCAACAAGCACTTATTAAGCACCTAATAACTGCCAGATATGAAAAATGGGACACAAATAAGTCAACAGCAACAGCAATAATATGTGGGAGGCCTTGTGCTAAGTGCTTGGGAAATAAAGACATAACAAAAAACCAAACAGACAAAACCAGTCCAGTTGTTCACAATCTACTGGGGGAGGAAATATCCAAACAGCTATATACAGAGATAAACAGAATAAACTGGAGGTAGTCTCAGAGTATAAGGCCATAAGATTAAGGAGAATAGCAATACTCTAACCACTGTGCATTGGTCCCCTCAATTTGGAAGACTAAAAAGATTCTTTGGTTTATTATTTTTATATTACATTTTTAAAAACTAAAATAATCATAAAGAAGATGAAATGAAGATCAATAGATTCTATCCATGAAATAAGTACTTGTTGATTAATAGTTTTATTGATGGGCTTGATGATTTCTTCCTCTCTTCAGTGGCAGTTAGGGGGTACAGTTGATGCAGCACAGCTGGACTTGAAGTTAAGGTAAATTTGAACTCAGACACTCACCAACTATGTGATTCTAGGCAAGTCATTTAACCACTTCCTGCCTCTGTTTCCTCATTTATAAAAGGGGCATAATAAAATCATCTAACTTCTAGGCTTTTCATGAGGATCAAAAATATAATTATGGCTTATTATGAGGATCAAATGATATAATATTTGTAAAGTACTTAACACAACACAGCCCCAGTAGATACTTAATAAAATGCTTGTTCTCTTCCTTCTTTAATTTTGCAGGTTCTCTAGGAAAAAAAAATGTAACTACTTTGTTATGCATGTAAGCTTTCTGCAATCTGGTTCCTATCTATTTTTCCCCAACTACACTGATATCACATTATTTTCCTATGGAATTGCAACTAAATGGGCCTATCTGTCATACTCTAAACATAATATTCCATCTCCCACATTTGTGTTTCTGCACATAGATAATGCCATTTCTTGTCATTCCTAGCCACTCTCCAGGTTCAGCTCAACTATGATAGGCTACAGGAATCTTTAATTGTAGTTGTTAATAATGTGCCCCTTCCTCCCCAAAATACCATGTTTTAACTTTGACTATAGTTGGATCAAATTAATTGGGTAAATATCATAATCCTTCCCTACAACTCCCAAAATATAAACTCTCTGAAAGCAGCAGGATCTGTTTATTTTTTTCTGTCTCCTCAGCCCTCCTCACAGTACCTGGCCCATGGCAGATGTTTAATATCTCTTTGATGAATAAACTAATGAATGAATTGCTTTTTCCTAAAACTGCAAACTTCTGACTTTATCACATCTGACAAAATAAACACACAATGAAAGCTTTGCTTCCAATATAAATATCAACTTTAGTGCTAAAGATTTTCAAAAATGTCTAAAAATACCTCAATCTTCTGGAACAATGAAGAACTTTTCATTGTATTAAATTCTCTATATTTAACAGTCTCTGATGCCTCCTAGTGGGAGTCATGCAAAGCTGCAGATAAAACAATCTCTAAAAACCCTATTTACATCAAATTGGAAGAAACTAAATATTGCTTTGCTCCTATTTTCCTAATAAACTAAACTTTCCTCACCAAAACATAAAAAACCAAGAAACTCAAAATGAATATCTTGAAATTCATTGTAATATATTTTGTATACTAAAGGACTCAGTTTCACTACTTGTAATTCTAAATCTCTCCTATATTAAGCTGGAAGAGATAACGATTTACGAATTAACGGTTCTTTACTTGGGATCCATGGACTATCAAGGAATCCACAGATATATTTCAAAGTTTTCATGAACACTCATGGAGAAAAAAATATATCTTAATTTTCACCAAGCTCTATATGAAATTTATAAATTTCTTCCAATTATGTTTTAAAAAACAATATTCAGAAATGAGTTCCAAAGACTTCACTAGTTTGACAAAGGGCTCTATGACATAAAGAAGGTTGGGAACCTTTGATTTATACCAAGGTCATCTGAAGTTCATCATTTAAAAATATGCATTTGAATTCATAAATTATGAACTCTATAAAATATATTTACTCTCTTTTGATGCAATTCTAATAGATGAGGAGTTTTTTTAAGAATACAATTCCAATTCTTTTATTATCAATGTCAACAAGAAACTAAGACTGTTTCATATGCTCAGCTGTACTAGGTAATAATTTTGTCTGGACAACTTGGAAAGACAGGTGGATATTTCTGAGAAAAGTCCTAAAGAACAATTAGCAATATAATAAATTATCCTGGGCTGACACTTCAACGAAGCAAGCCATTCCTTTCTTTATCTAAAAGATTATACCTTGATTACAAACTATTAGGCACCAGGTTTTTAAAGAAATGTAAGAGACTGCACTTCACAGATATGTGTGAGTTTCCCAAGTCAGGTATTCCATACCAACATATCAGGATTGTTGGTCATTGCCTTGGAAAAATTAGGGAGCAAGACAATATGCTTCCCTTAGACAAGGTGACATTAAATTTTCAAGGTTAAATATGAACAAAAATTTAATTTATGGCTTTGGCTGGTATTGTGGTATCTGACTTAAATGTATCAGGTATATACAAAAATGTAAGCTCCTTGAGGGCAGGGACTGTCTCATTTTTGTTTCTGTATGTACATGGTAAGAGTTAACTAAATGCTCTTTGATGTATCACTAGAAATAGGCTGTGAAATTTGACCTGTGAATGACACATAATGCTACATTCCCCTTAAAATAGATAAAACCCAATCTTTCTCTGTCTTGCACCAAGTTTCCAATTAAAATAATATAATCAAATGTATTCTTTGAATTTATCATAGAATCATTTATGTAAGAGAAAATTGGTGCCCTGAAACAAGACAGGTCACAAGAATGTATGACATGGAATAAAGTTAGTGGCAATGGTTTAATAGTTGTTTGAAGGCTAAAAAAAAAAATTGAACTGAAATAGAAGGCTCAAGAAAAGAATATTGTGGATTTTTATAAGGAGAGCTATGAGTCAGGAATAAGCAAATGGAATTGAAAGAGGCAATAACATGCTTAAGTATGGAATTCCCCATCTGTGGGTTTGGAGGAAATGACATGACAATGTGGTTTTAGTGAGTTGGAATTGAGATCTAATTTAGGGTCTGTCAACAGTTCTTTATATTTCATTTCCTGCATTGTAATAATAATAATTGTGGGTATTTCTATAGGCTAGAGATTTGCAGTGAACTATGAACACAGTTGTTCATGTGATCCTCAAAACACACGAAGTAGATAAAGCAAGGATATGGCAAGCATCTACTTTGTTCCTGTACACTGTGGTAGATGCTGGATATATAAAGAAAAAGAAAAAGATGGAGGCAAAAGACAAAGAGGGGAGATAAAAAGAGAGGAAAAGATTAAAAGAGGGAAGGAGAGGGAAGATGTGGAGAAAGAAATGTGGAACACAGGCTGGAGACAAGGAAGGAAGGAAGAAAAGGAGGGAAGGGGAAGAGAGGAAGAGGAAGGGAGGAAGGGCTAAAAGGGAGGAAGGGAAAGAGGGGGAGGAGGGAGGGAGGAGGAAGGGAAGGGCATGAAGGAAGAGAGAGAAAAAGGGGAGGAAAGGAAGGAAGAAAGCAGGGAAGAAGGAAAGAGGGAGGGAGGAAGGGAAGAAGGGAGGGAAGGAAGGAAAAAAAGATAAGGGAGAGAAGGAGGAAGAATTTCCAGATTTCTGTCCTCAAATGGGTTTTTATAAATCATAAATAAATAAATTTAAAATAATCTAAAATAAGTATACCATTACAAGCTGGCTCCCCTCTGTTAATCTGACATATAGCAGATGCAGTAAATATGAATGTTATTGAATGCAATTTTAATGGAAGAAGTGGAGTTTTTTTTTTTAGAAAAGAAGGTTTCAATTCATCTTATGTTAAAATTTAGTAGAAGCCAAATAGTTTGCATGCACAGCTGTGGTAGATAATACTTTTATCTGTGAAAATGAGAATGACAGGTGGATACTTTAGAATAAAAACCTAAAGAACAATAAGCAAATTAATAATTATTCATTGCTGACAATTCAGCTAAATAAGTTAATTTTTCATTTGCAGATGGGAAAACTGATGCTACTTAAAGCTCTTGCAAAAAGCAAGTGTTTCTGAAACATCTACTATGACCCAGGCACTGCTTTAGGGGAGAGAGATCCATGTATAAGGAATGATATAATCTTGATTTACAAGAAGCTTCTAATAGTTTGTTCAATGTCACAGAAGTAATGACAAAGCTAGTATCTGAACTCCTCAATTCTTTCATTTTGAATCTAGCATTCTTCACGAAAATCATTATGTTCTAAAACTGAAGTTGTCTTTCATTACTGAAGAGTTTGGAATTATTACATATTAACAATGATAATGGGATTCTGAATTCATGAACAGAAACATGACTATGTACCTTCAAATAGTGCTTTTTCCTCTCTCAAATGTAAGAATTCTCTTCATTACCTCATAGAGGTAATGAAAAATGCAATCCATAAAATAAATAAATGTTTCTGATGTCAACTAAGCAACTATTTTCTGGGAAGTTTGGCTTAGGGGTATCTAAGAAAAATGAGGGTTTCTTAGAACCCCATAACATAACCCCTAATGGATATCATGAAAATCAGAAATACCTTTTTTAAGGGTCTGAATGTTTTAGATAACAAAAGCAAAAGGCAAGTTCAGATTGGTGTATGTCAGTAATACTTTGGGTAAGGAATATATCTACAAAATAATTCCCATTATGTACCCCTAAATATACTGATGTATTCCTTCACAAATTTGTCACCATGGATTCAAATAAATAATCAGCAACATGGGGAAGAAGGAACAAAATGAGCATCTGTATAGATTAATGTTTATATTTCATTTACATAAAGTACATTGAGACTCATTTTAAAAAACAAAGGCAGAGGAAATAAAAGCAGCAAAATGGGAAATTTTCTCTGAAAAACAAGGTCTCTGCAATCAAAACGAAAAATTTTATCAATAGGCTCTAAAGGTCTAATAGGAATTATTCAAAAATTATGGTCTTGAGATGATTATGCAAGGAAATCAATATTTGGAATCAAATTAGTTGTCCGGAAAAAGTAAATACACATGGGGGAAAATGCAGAGAGAACAGAATAATATCTCTATTAGAGAGGCTAATCAACTTCTTGTGTAATATAACCGAACTTACGTCACTGAGCATTTTGCTGGTTTTCAAAGCATGGTCTAAAAATAGGCTTGGGAGATATGAAACTGGATCATGCATCATCTGAGCATCTTTCTTGTATTGCACCTATAAAATAACATAAAACAAAATGCAATCCAGCAGAAGACAAAGTAAGTCCTATTTTTAAAGAGCAAAATAGAATTCTGTTGGGAAGTGGCAGAATAATTCTAATTGGCCACTAGATGGTGTTCATTCACTTCTGAACAAGTAAATTCAATTATCCAATCATTTCCATTTTCAGATGCTGAAAAATGTTTTGATAGACACTCCAATTGTTCATAAAAACAAGGCAGCATAGTTAATTGAGTCACTTTTTTTTCAAGGAATCATTGCTTTTCAAAAGGGAAAAAAAGAATAAAATGTATAACTTTATTCTTTAAGACCAATTCATTAGTGTTTGACTTATGATTTGTGAGAATACTGTTTAATCTTCTACTGACCTTGAATTCATGTGAAAATTTGTAAAATTGTTAATTTTTTAAAGACAATGCTCTTTATGACTTTTTTTCCTTTACAAGATTTTTCACATCGATTGCTGGGAGGGATGGAGGGAAACAAATGGAACCTATATCTAGGAAGTCTTCAATAAGCTGCATTAGTAGATTTCATCTTTTATTTTCATTAAACTTTTATTTAATAATAGCTGAAAAATATAATGAAATAGAACAAAAAAGAAATGCAAACATCCTAATTGCTGTGAAATACAAGAATATCAATTTTATCTATATATAAATTACTTGAATGAGTCCTAAATATATGATTTTCCATGAAAGTAAGATCCCCTAATTCCCAAAGGACTTGCCTTGATTTAAAGGTTTATAAGGTTTAACAAAACAGTATTCAATAATTTTAAGATTTTTTCAATAAAACCTTTATGTCCAACTTTAGCAAAATGCATGCTTTTTTTTTCTAATTATGGGACATAGTTAGAAATATGAAGCAAATAAGGCTAATTATAAGAATAATTTGAAATCTTTTTTTTTTAAAATAAACAACATTGAGAAGTCAGTTTGCATACTATAAAGTAGAGTGAAGAATTATCAATTGAATAAAAAATTTGAATTGTGATCAAACTTTTTTTACAAGATTCTAGATGCATTCTTGAAAAGTTGTATCTAAAAGAAATTGTATTTATTTTTATTATATTTTCATATTGACTTATGTTATTATTTTAAAGAAACATAAGGAATTTATCCATTTGTGCCAGTCATTTGGTCATTAATTTTTGCCCATGAAAACCAATAGTTAGCAGGATTCTTTTTCTTTCCCCCATAATAAAAATGTTGAGTGAATGAAGAGCTGGCCTCAGAAATCTGTTCCAGTACTGCCTCTGATCCAGCCTAGCTATATTACAATGTGTGAGTCATGTAACCTTTCAATGTCCCAAAGCAACTCTTTTAGTGTCTAAGTCACAAACTAGGTATTGATCTGCATCAGTAGATGGAGTTTCCACATTCAGAGTTTTTTACATAGATGAGTTTGGAAAAAGAAAGGGAATGGGAAAAGAAGAAAGTGGAAAAGTGAAAATGAATGGAAGGAAGAGGGGGAAGAGAAATGGGAAAGGGAAAAGAAAAGAGAAGGAAATAAGGAATGAGAAAAAATGATGACTCTAGATCTAAGATCTGTCCTTACAAAAAAATCAGATTATCATATGGCAAGTTCGACTAAATGTACCCAAAGTTAATATAATTTTTTAATTGTCTTTATTTTTTTTAAAACTGGCATTATTTGTTTCTTGGTTTTAATTCTCTGCCATTTACTCTGACATTGTTTGGAAAAGAAAGCAACTCTTCAAAAAAGGGGGGGGGAAAGCCAATGGAAATCAATGTGTGTATGTTTAATTATGTATATGTGACATACACATATAGAGAGAAATATACACAATATATTCAAGTGTTTAAATACACATACAAATAAATGAAAAAACAAATCATATTTGTCCTTTTTTCTTTTAAAATTTATCACACATACTACTTTTCAACAAAAAATGCCAATTGATTCCTAATGCTGAATATAATAGCAACACGGAAGACTTTTGTTTTCTTTGATTTTTGTTGTTATCTTATACAGTTATACATAGCTTTCTATGATTTCAGGATAATAAAAAGAAACAAATTAACTTACATCACTTGCAAGGGTAGCTGCAAACTGACTTTGCCTAAAAGAGGCACTTTCAAGAGGATTATATTGGTGTTTCTTCATTTCATTATCAAATTTTTCTCTGTATTTAACCTGTGGTCAAAAACAAAACAAAAATAAAGCATTTAACTTCACTCTTTAAGAGTGCAACAAATTGGTAAAGAATATGGCTCTAATACATTTGGATCAATTAAAATAACTTAAAAAATGAACTGCTATGTCTACACATGCATATCCTTTACTGAATTATTTACATTCTCAATGTGGAGGAGGGAGGAGAGAAGAAAAGAAAAAAAAGAAAACTCAACGGTTTAAAAATGTGTTAAAAATTCTTTTGCATATAACTGGAGAAAATAAAATACTACATTAAAAAAAATTAATGACAAAAATTCGGATGAATTCAGAGACCAATCACAACTCCTAAAGACCAATGAGGAAAGATGATATCTACCTCCCTACTAGCATTGTGATAGGCTAGACATGCAAAATGAGGACATGAATTTTTCAGATATTGCTAATACATAATTTGTTTAGCTAATTTGTTGTGCTAATTTACTATATAAAAGGGCTTTTGTGGGAAGAATAATGAAGAAAGTAATAGTCATTTTTTAAAAAGAGGAAAATGTCATTGATATATTTGTTAATGCACAGGAAAAAAGAAAATTCAGACAGTTTTGAAATGAATTTGTTGGAATTATTAGATATTTTTAAAAACGAATTTGAATGTAATAAAGATTTGCTTATTTGCAAAAGAAACAAAGAGAAATGAAATACAAAGACTTGAAGGACTAAGCCTCTAATCACTTCCCCATATAAAGTTGTGTCACATGCAAAGCATCAAAAGTTGCCTTTAACATTTAAGATGATTGCCTTCAGAGATATATAGATCACATCTTAGCCAGCAGTCAGTTACAAAGGCAATGTGCATAAGCAGGCTGACATTTCACAGGGAATGTTTGCATTTCTGCATTACCAATAGGCTATGATGACATGTATACAATACACATTTCTTTAAGCCCCTAGGTGCCACTAGATATACATAGATCAGTGGAGATATCCTTGTGCAGCTTAATTCATATAAAAACAGTGGAGTGCATGGCAGTTTTAAAAGGTAGTCATCCACTGTTTCTAATGTCCCTTAACACCTTGAAATATATTCTTCTGCCATCAATTGAGGGGTTAAATAAATTAGCCGTATTTAATAATTCCACATTCAAATTCTCAACAAATTGTTTGCCTGTGGCTTTGGACATTTATTGTTGCAGCTGTACATATAATGCTGAGATTTCTACTATTTAACCCATGTTATTTATTTTGGAGCTACTAAGTGGAATTACAAATAGCCCAAAGGGCAGTGGAAAGACTTTAGTGGATTGTAACAGGATGACTTGGAAACAAGAAGTGACATGAAAGACATTACAAAGGATGTACAAGGCCAGAGATGGGATGCTCATGTAGCAGAAATTAATCAAGATAGATGGATAGCCCCAATGGCACATGGGAAACTCCCCAGACGATGGAAGAATAAGAGGAAGGCCTCTAAGGAAGACTTATGAAAAGTCATGCACAAAAACAGTCCATGTTATACAGGAAGAAAACAGCTGCTTCCAATAGCCCTAATGGAAGTTCCAACTTTTCTCCCACTCTAAGCCACCCAATGAGACATCTATCAGCTATGAAGTCACTTTTTTACTTTAGCGGGGAAAGTTTCCATACTAGGAATTCAACACCAATGAAATCCCAAATCTGGACGAAAAAAAAAAAAAAGAATAATCCCAAAGCTGATGTGTGATGGGCCTGGAATTGGAAGGACTTGTCTAAATCTTACCTCAGACACTTATTAGCTATGTGACCTTGGCTAAGTAGCTTAACCCTTTTTGCCTCAGTTTCTTCAGTGGTGAAATATTGATAATAATGGCATCTATTTCCCAAAATAGTGACGTTTAAATAAGATATTTGTAAAGCACTTACTCTAGTGCCTGGCACATAATAGCTGCTTAATAAATACTTGTTTCTTTCTTTAATTCTTTCCTTTTGTGTTAGTTGTTCAACAACAATATCACCACAGACTTTTTCTTCATATATTTAATGTATCTGTAGAATTTGTTATTTATTTTGGAAAGTAATTTTTGTGTAAATCACTTTCATTCCCACTGAAAAATAGTCATCCAAAACAAAGATATCTCTAACAAAATTTCTGAGTGGGCTATGGATAATCTTAGTAGGCACATTAAATTACAGGCTGCTCAGAAATTGTTTTGGTTTTTTTGACATCTTATAGATTTTCTATTACATTTCCCACAACCACTGTTTCCTAACATTTTCTATTCTCAGAGTCCCAATCTTATTCCTTTTGTTATTATTATTAAAGCTTTTTATTTGCAAAGCATATGCATGGGTAATTTTTCAGCACTGACCCTTGCAAAGCTTTCTGTTACAAATTTTTTCCTCCTTCCTCCTACTCCCTCCCCTCAATGGCAGGAAGTCTAATACATGTTAATTATGTTAAAATACTTGACAAATCGAATATGTGTATACATATTTATACAGTTATCTTGCTGTACAAGAAAAATAGGATCTACAAGAAAAAAAAACCTGAAAAGGAAAACAAAATGCAAGCAAACATCAATAGAGAGCACGAAAATGCTATGTTGTGGTTCACAATCAGATCTCACAGGCTTCTCCCTGGGTGTATATGGCTTTTTTCACCACTGAACAACTGAAACTGATTTGAAACATTTCATTGTTGCAGAGAGCCATGTCCGTCAGAATTGATCATCATGTAATATTATTGTTGCCGTGAATAATGATCTCCTGGTTCTGCTCACTTCGCTCAGCATCAGTTCATGCAAGTCTCTCCAGGCCTCTCTGAAATCCTCCTGTTGGTCGTTTCTTACAGAACAATAAAATTCCATGACATTCATATAGCATAGTTCATTCAGCCATTCTTCAATTGATGGGCATCCATTCAGCTTCCAGTTTCTAGCCACTACCAAAAGGGCTGCCACAAACATTTTTGCACATGTGGGTCCCTTTTCTTCCTTTAAGATCTCTTTGGGATATAGACCCAATAGAAACACTGCTGGGTCAAAGGCCCAACCTTATTCCTAAGCTATATTCTCAAATAGTTTTGCTGGCTATTCCACTGATATCTTGGCTAGCCAAAGTCAGCTGCTCCTATTATATTCATCTAGCCTTCAAAAACGTTCTGGATCATTATCCTTCTGATACTTTTAGCATTGAAGAATGGAGCATTTGTTCTTCATCTTTTACCTAGGTCTTTGGACCTTATCACTATAGTCTTTACCAGACTCTTACTCCTTCCATTATTCCATTTCTCTTACATCGTAATATTCTCATTCTGTGCTGGCTTCTGCTCTGCTACCTACAAGTATGCTCTTTTCTAAATCTCCTTATGCAATATTTCTACCACTTTCCTTCCTTTCAAAAGGCAGACATTGCCTAAAAGCTCTTTATTTGGATTTCTTTTTCTCTTTCCACATTTTATCCCTTATTAACCTCATCCACTCCCCTAGCTCTGTTTATCACCACAGTGTAGATGAATGGAGGCTCTCCTTTTAGTCTTGACTTCTAAACTTGGACAGATGGCTAAAAGCCTCCACAACACCGGAGAGAAACCACCAGCACCTCAAAATCAACACTTCTCAAACAGAACAAATTATCTACTCTTCTTTTTGACTCTTATCTATTAATGGCACCAATATTTTCCCTATGCTCAAAACCAAGAAGTTATTCATGATAGAACCCTACTTCTCACATTCTACTCCTATAACCAATGTCCTCCCGGGTCCTTTCCTTTTATTTTCCAGTAATTTCAACTTCCCCGGGTTCAACCATCATTTCTATGACAATGACACTGAAAACTAAATTTACAACCCTCATCTCTTTCCTGAGCTTTATTCTTGCTTCCAAATGTCTTCTGGAATCACTCTCAAGGAATCTTAAACTCAACATGTCTAAAACAGACTTCATAATCTGTTCCCCCAAGTCTATCCTTCCTCCAAATATCCCTGTTTCTATTAAATGTACTACCATATTTCAATTCACTCAAATTTACAAAACTGGTTATCCCTGACCTTTTTTTCTCTCTCTTATCAATGTCAAGCTTTTTTCCTTCACAATATCTCTTATATGTATTCCCTTCTCTCTATTCATACTGTACCTTCATTCATGACTTAATCATCTCCCTCTTAAATTATTTCAATATGTTTCTAATTGGTCTCCTTGCCTCAAGTCTTTTCCCTCTCCAAACCTTCTTAGTTGCCTATAGCTGCCAAATTGTTTCTAAAACATAAACCTTACTATTTAATTTATTTTTATTAAGGAAGGAGTAGTGGGAGAAGAAAAAATTGGGAGAAAAAAAAGAAAAATTAAATTGCATTTTAAAAAAGAAACTGATCTAATATAAAGGGATAAAAAAAGAGTATTGGGTATTTAAAAATATATCCCTGTGTGAATTTCAAATATTCCAAGAGCAAGGACATGTTTTTGTTTTGGTTTGTTTTGTTTTTGTTTGTACTTTGGATGGAGAGTTAGAGAGTAATCTTATAAAGGACTAGCAACCACCCAGGTATAGATCAACAGAACTGATATCATATATGTTAATAAAAAAAGACATGAGAGGCAAAATCTAAAAGTAAGGAAGAATTTCAACCAATTATTTCAATATATGTTAGAAGTTAAAATATGAAAAGATAAATATCTGATGAATTTTTTTTTTGCTTTTTGCAGAGGCAATTGAGGTTAAGTGACTTGCCCAGGGTCACACAGCTAGGGAATGTTATGTGTCTGAGACCAGATTTGAACTCGGGTCTTCCTGACTTCAGGGCTGGTGCTCTATCTACTGCGCCACCCAGCTGCCCCCTGATGAATTTTTAAATTTGTTTTTTCTGATAATTTTCTTTAAGCAATAATAGAAACAATCTAAATTTCTATCCTGGATTTTATTCTTATCTCCCACCAAAAAAGAATGAGTTGACAACACAAAAGACAAAATTCTTGGGAAAAGCAGCTGTTTGATTTTTGTTTTAACATTTATTAAAAAGGAATTGAGTACCAGGATAAGAGAAAAAATATCAAGAAAGCAGCCAATATTCTTAAAGGTATTAAAATACCCCAACCCAGGAAAATTGCATATGTGATTACAGAATCAAAACTGATAGTCTTTGAAAAGAATGGGACAAATGCCAGAAGCCCGGTAATGGACAATGGTGTCATTTTTTTTTTAATTCAGTATATAACAATCACTTCTTATCCTGACTCTGAGACCAGCCTTTTACCACCAAGGAGCCTGAGATGATTGCTGAGTATGTAATCAAGATCTTCAACTAAATCCAGAATCATTCCAAAGAGTTTTATTTAATTCTGCACATAGTAATAACCAAAAATATAAAAAAAAAATTCTAATATGTTGCTAGACAGACAACCTACGGATCTTATCCATCACTAAATGTGTGTGCCTTACTTAGATAGACATTACAAATGGACAATAAGGTGGTCCCAGAGGGAAGAAAGAAGGCTGGATTGCCTTTTAGGAAATCACAATACTTGGACTCCAAGAATCTCTGTGAAACAAAAGTCCATATTACTACCAATATTCTTCCTATTGGATTTAAGTCCTCTCTCTGGCATGTATAGATTCTAAGTAAGTCACTTAATCTTCATGTTCTATGTAAAACTATAAAACTAGAAATTAAGGAGAATATCCCCTCCCACATTAGTATGAAGAATTCTCTCAGTCAATGTTGACTTAAGTTCCTTCTTCCTAAAACATGGATATGATTCACAAAACATTATAGTCTCCAAAGAGTTGAAATTATGGCCAATACAAAAGGTCAATGGAGAGGCTCATCATGCCCATCAATGGAGTTGGTATCAAGGAACAATGTCTAATAAAAAGAAAATGGGCTGAATATGTGGCAAAGGCAAGAAATAAACAATGGACAAACCCAAATACTATGTTGGGAGAGCTTTATGAAGGCTCTTATCACATTGGGTAGATTCCCCACAATAAACCAATGGAAGAACAGATAAGAGTCATGTAGGATGGGGAGCAAATAAATGTAATGTAGTTGGAATCGTTAAAAATTTCAGTGAGAGCAAGGATTCACTGGAGTACTTTAACAACCCCCAAAAAAATTTTATTTTAAATTTACTAATTTATACAAAGGCTCATAGATTTAGAACTGAAAGGGTCCTTCAAAGAAATTTAGTTCTTCTTTTACAATAGAGAAAACAAGTCAAAAAAGTGTCAGTACATAACTGGGATGGAATTTGAGCATAAATCTTAGATTACAAAACCAGGGATGTTTCCATTATATGACACTTCTTATGTGGTCTACCCTTTAGAATGTAAGGACTTTTTTCATTTTTACTTATGTAACCATCAGCATATAGCACAGTGCTTAGTAGCTAGTAGACACTTAATAAATGTTTATTGATTGATATACAACTGGAACTCAATATCTGAACTCAATATTTGTTTCCTAGCCTACTACATTATGAATAATCAAAAAGCATCTATTAATGGGGTTATTTTCCTGTCTAAACAACGCAGAAATATACAGTGCATACTCACTGGCCCTGCTCCCATTTTTACAGCACTATTCAGGACACCAGCCCCTCTATAACTGGTCAAGCATGTTTGAGAATTCTTCCTTCCAGATTAGGACAGTGTCCCTCCTTTAGTTACTCCCCATATTTTCTGTAAAACAATCTATGAAGTGAAACACAAGGGACAAACGGAGATGAAAAAGGGGAAGCTCTGTAATATCTCTACACCTAGTCCAATTAGGTGGACTTAAGTGACTTAAGTAATACTACTGGCTTTCTAATCAAATTATAAATGCCCCTTATTAAGTCTCATATCCACATTAAACTTAAACTCTTAAATAGAAAGTGACAAACAATATGATCACTTCTTAATCAAATCATAAATATCACATATAAAGTTCTTTATCCAATTTAATAATTTCTATTTATTGATGGATAGAACACATTTAGTGTAAAAACAAAAAGGCACATAGAACTCATACCTTGAGAGTTTTTAAAAGAATATTTATACACAGCCCAGGCAGAATTTCTGTACAATCAAATGCTTGAAGAAGCCCCTGGGATGAACTTTCTACTTACTAGAGGAATATTCTCATGCGTCAGGACAGACAAGTGTCTTAATTTAAAGGTCTGAGCCACTGCTTCTAAATCAAATGATTCAAAGCCTTCATTACCGAGAGTGTTGGGTTTCACAAATGGATGACATCACCCACTGTTCAGATTTACAAAGGACTTAAGAAAGGCACAATCCCTCAGCAAGGAGGGCAGCCCAGACATCAGTCACTGCATCTAGAGCATTTATCATGCTTGTACAAATACATGTCAAGATCAAAATGGAAAATCTGTAACTGTAACTTGATTGTCAATGAAATGTAGAATAAACAAATAACAAAATGAAACATAAAATCAGTTCCCAGAAATTTACGATGGAGTTAAAAAATTATAGAAAAAATATATTCAAAAGGGAATAATCATAATTCAGGGCATTCTGTGAACTTACTATTAAAACTGAAATATTAGTTTTAAACAAAATAGCAGCTCTGCAGACATTTTTATGTAAAATAATTAACAGCACATAGACTGTGTATCAATTATAAATGAATAGCACAATTTACAATCAAACTGATTATCATATTTTATAATTAATAAGCTGCATTTAATACTATTAGAAAAGACTTTGAAATATAGTAGTTTATTATAGAAAACATTATAAGCCTTACTTTGTTGATTCAGTACACAAATGAACGAAATTATTTCAATGAAATGAGGACCTATGACTTCACTTTATGGGTCATCTCCATAAGTTCTTAAATTTTTTCCACTCATAACCCCTTTTCACCTCCCAAAAAATTTACATGACCTTGAATATATAGATACATTAAATAAGTATACAAATCACACATTTACTGATAATAAATCATAAATTCACAATCCCACATTCAGTTATGAGTCCATCTAGGGTAGTGAACCACTATTTAAGAAGCTGGGGTATAGATCAACATCAAACACTTTTTCCATCCTATACTTCCATGACTCTGCCAAACATGATCTACCTGTCATGCTAGGGGACATCATTTGAGTTTCAATACTATATGGCTACCAGAGACTCAGTGGTGGTTAGACAAGGATCCCAAATTTAGTTTAATGTAAGCCAATTCAAAAATTATATCACTCTACTTTCTTCAAGTTCTATAATGTCACTATATAAGAGGGATTTTGCTACATAAAACCATTTCATTTTACTTTATTTCATTGATTACTATAGACAAAGATTTTAACCTCTATTGACTAATCTACTGGTTATGGGTAGCATATTTATGAGAGGGGCTATGAAAGGCATACTAACAGGATAATACTGTTTCTGTGCGGTACATGTAAATATTCAATTAGTCTCATCCTTAGGAGCAATAGGAAAAATTAAGCAAGTAACCTTAAGAAGCAACTTGACTTTTCTTACAATCCAACTATTTCCTTTTTTCTTACCCCTAAAAATAGAAAGGGAAAGGAACCACTCAGTTCCCTGAAGGTCTGAATATCACATTATTTGCACAGTATATTACAAGAATTTATCATGCAAAAGCCTAGCTTTGCTTGTAATTAAAATAAATCAAGCACAGGAAAAACCCTGTATTAAAAGGCTACTCTAATTCCAAGCCCCACACCTGACAGAATACAATTGGAAGTAGGATCCCAAAGGTGCTCTTTCTTCAATCGTTCTTGCACAGAAAAATTGTTTGTCATTAAAGAAAATATCTAAATTCTTTACAATGATATTCTTGTGACACTAGATAAGTTGGTCTATGTAAAAAAGGAACAAGTACTGTAATACCAGGCTAAAATGAAAATAGATATACTAGCACTAAGAAATGCTTCTAAGGCATTCCTACGATAGAAAAATGGGAAATGTCAATGCTATACATGTAATCTGCAATTTGAAATACACTGATAAATTATTTGATGCTGAGCAGTAGAGAGAGGTTTTTGCCTTGTTTTATTTCAAAAGAAGTTCAGCTTTTCCCTTTTGGTATTGTATCTTGCTTAGAAAAATGATTTTATATTTCTGGGTGTTTTTTTCTCCCTTTTTCTCTACCTTCTTAATAGTGTAGCTCAGCAGGAATTTACATGTTTTGTTTGTTTGTTTTTCTTTTGAGCAATGAGAGATTCTGAAACTCTCTTATTTGTTCTACCCAATCAGGAGATCCATAATTCACCAGAAAGACCACTGTCCAAGAGGGCCCTGGAAATATTTTTTACTACTCTGCCCAATCTTCATCAAAGTATTTTCATTAGTATATGGCTGTAATGGGATATTATTGTACTATAAGAAATAATGATTCAGGATGATTTCAGAAAAACTTAGAATGACTTATATGAACTGAAAAAGAGTGAAGTAAGCAGAACCAGGAGAGCACTGTACACAGTAACAGAATATTATATGATGAATAACTGTCAATGACTTAGTTATTCTCAACAAAAACAATGATTCAACAAAATCCCAAAGACCTCATGATGAAAAATATTGTACAACTCTAGAAAAATAACTGATGATATCTAAGTATAAATCAAATCATACTACTTTTCACTTTTTAAGTTTTATTTTAATATTGTATTATTTTTCCAATTACATGTAAAGATGTTTTTCAACTTTCATTTTTGTAAGATTTTGAGCTCCTATTTTTTTCTCCTTCCCTCCTTTACCTCCTCTATCTCCTTGCTAGAAAGCAATCTGGTAAAGATTATAAATGTGCATTCATTTTTAACATATTTTCACAAAATCATACTATTTTAAAAATTATTTCTTCCTTTCTTTTTTTTGTCAAATAGTGAGTTTTTAATCCCAAAAACTGGGGTCTTTGGGTTTATCAAACACTAGATTACTATTGTCATTGAGTATTTTGTCCTATGAACCTAACCTATTCCACTGATCCACTACTCTATTTCTTATCCAGTACTAAATGGTTTTGGTGACCACTGCTTTATAATATAGTTTTAGATCTGGTGCACCTAGGCCACCCTCATTTGCATTTTTTTTATTAACCTCGAAATTCTCGACCTTTTGTTTTTCCAGATGAATTTTGTTGTTATTTTTTCTAGGTCGGTTAAATAATCTCTTGGGAGTTTGATTGGTATAGCACTAAATAGATAGATTAGTTTAGGTAGTATTGCCATCTTTATTATATTCGCTCGACCTATCCAAGAGCACTTGATGTTTTTCCAATTGTTTAGATCTGACTTTATTTGTGTGGAGAGTGTTTTGTAGTTTTGCTCATATAGATCCTGACTTTCCCTTGGCAGATATATTCCCAAATATTTTATACTATCGATAGTTATTTTGAATGGAATTTCTCTTTGTATCTCTTGCTGTTGCATTTTGTTGGTGATGTATAAAAATGCTGATGATTTATGTGGATTTATTTTGTATCCTGCAACTTTGCTAAAGTTGTAGATTAATTCTAATAGTTTTTTAGTTGATTCTCTAGGGTTCTCTAAGTAGACCATCATATCATCTGCAAAGAGTGATAATTTGGTTTCCTCATGACCTACTCTAATTGCTTTAATCTCTTTTTCTTGTCTTATTGCCAAGGCTAGCATTTCTAATACAATATTGAACAGTAATGGTGATAGTGGGAAACCTTGTTTCACCCCTGATCTTATTGGGAATGGTTCCAGTTTATCACCATTACATATGATGCTAGCTGATGATTTTAAATAGATGCTACCGACTATTTAAAGGAAAAGTCCATTAATTCCTATACTCTCTAATGTTTTTAATAGGAATGGATGTTGGATTTTATCAAATGCTTTTTCTGCATCTATTGAGATTATCATATGTTTTTTTGTTAATTTGGTTATTAATATAGTCAATTATGTTAATAGTTTTCCTAATATTGAACTATCCCTGCATTCCTGGTATAAATCCTACTTGGTCATGGTGTATTATTCTGGGAATGATTTTCTGTAATCTCTTTGCTAACATTTTATTTAAGATTTTTGCATCAATATTCATTAAGGAGATTGGTCTATAATTTTCTTTCTCTGTTTTTGTTTTACCTGGTTTAGGTATCAGTACCATGTCTGTATCATAAAAGGAGTTTGGTAGGAGTCCTTCATTCCCTATTTTTTGAATAGTTTATATAATATTGGAGTTAATTGTTCTTTAAATGTTTGGTAGAATTCACATGTAAATCCATCTGATCCTGGGGACTTTTTCTTAGGGAGTTGATTAATGACTTGTTCTATTTCTTTTTCTAAAATGGGACTATTTAAGTAATTTATTTCCTCTTTTGTTAATCTGGGCAATCTATATTTTTGTAGATATTCCTCCATTTCACTTAGGTTATCAAATTTATTGGCATACAGTTGGGCAAAGTAACTCCTGATTATTGCTTTAATTTCCTCTTCATTGGTGGAAAGTTCTCCCTTTTCATTTTTGAGACTAACAATTTGATTTTCCTCTTTCCTTTTTCTAATTAAATTAACTAGAGGTTTATCTATTTTGTTGGTTTTTTCATAAAACCAACTTTTACTTTTATTTATTAATTCAATAGTTTTTTTACTTTCAATTTTACTAATCTCTCCTTTTATTTTTAGGATTTCAATTTTGGTATTTGATTGGGGGTTTTTAATTTGTTCTTTCTCTAGCTTTTTTAGTTGCAAGCCCAATTCATTGATTTTCTCTTTCTCTATTTTATGCAAATAAACATCTAGAGATATAAAATTTCCCCTTATTACCGCTTTGGCTGTATCCCACAAATTTTGGTATGTTGTCTCATTATTGTCATTCTCTTGGATGAAATTAGTAATTGTGTCTGTAATTTGCTGTTTCACCCATTCATTCTTTAGGATAAAATTATTTAGTTTCCAATTGGATTTTGGTCTGTTTTCTCCTGGCCTTATATTGCATGTGATTTTTATTCTGTCATGATCTGAAAAAAAATACATTTATTATTTCTGCCTTCCTGCATTTGATTTTGAGGTTTTTGTGTCCTAACACATGGTCAATTTTTGTATAAGTTCCATGGACTGCTGAGAAAAAAGTAAACTCCTTTCTGTCTCCATTTAATTTCCTCCAAAGATCTATCATACCTAACTTTTCTAACATTTTGTTTACCTCCTTAACTTCTTTCTTATTTATTTTGTGGTTTGATTTATCAAGTTCTGAGAGAGGGAGGTTGAGATCCCCCACTATTATAGTTTTGTTGTCTATTTCTTCTTGCATCTCTCTGAACTTTTCCTCTAGAAATTTCCATGCTATACCACTTGGTGCATATATGTTTAGTATTGATATTGCTTCATTATCTATGGTACCCTTTAGGAAGATATAATTTCCTTCTTTGTCTCTTTTAATTAAGTCTATCTTTGCTTTTACTTGGTCTGAGATCAGGATTGCTACCCCTGCTTTTTTTTGTTCACCTGAAGCATAATAGATTCTGCTCCAGCCTTTTACCTTCACCCTGTATGTATCTCTATGCTTTAGATGTGTTTCTTATATACAACATATTGTTGGATTCTGGTTTTTAATCCAGTCTGCTATCTGCTTCTGCTTTAAGGGAGAGTTCATTCCATTCACATTCACAGTTAAAATAACTAATTCTGTATTTCCTGCCATCTTATTTACCCTAACTTATGCTTTTCTCTTTCTTATCCCCTTTCCCTCCTTCCTACTATTTTGCTTTTGATAACCACTTCCCTCAAACAATCCTTCCCCTTTAGAGCCTCACCCACCCCTTTTTCCCCCCTTTCCCTCCTGTTTCCTTATGTCTATTATTCCCTCAGAGCCAAATCTGATGAGATGGAGATTAACCCAATTCTCGTTCCCCTCCCTTTTTTCCCCTCAATCATTATAGGTTTTCTTTGCCTCTACATGTGATGTAATTTCCCTTATTTTACCTCCTTTTCCTCTTTTTCCAGTGTTATCCCTTTTCCACCTCTAATTTCTTTTTCAGTTTATCATATCATAATAATCATAAAATCACAATAAACATAATAATAATCATAAAATCACAGTAATCATATCATAATCATAATGTAATAATAGATTCATAAAATCAACCCTCATTCTATAAGTATCTATAACATAAATATAGTTCTCAAGAGTTTTTTGTTTTTTTTTTTTCTTGTTACCTTTTTATGTTTCTCTTGTGTTCTGTGTTTGTAGATCAAATTTTTTGTTCAGTTCTGGTCTTTTCTGTAGAAATAGGTGAAATTCTCCTATATCATTGAATGACCATCTTCTTCCCTGGAAGATAATGCTCATTCTAGCTGGGTAACTTATTCTTGGCTGTAATCCAAGTTCCTTTGCCCTTCAGAATATCTGATTCCAGGCCCTTTGATCCTGCAAAGTAGAAGCTGCTAGGTCCTGTGTGATCCTAATTGTGCCTCCCCGATATTTAAATTGTTTCTTTCTGGCTTCTCATAATATATTTTCCTTGGTATGATAGTTCTGGAATTTAGCCACAATATTTCTGGGGGACTTAATTTTTGGGTTTCTTTCAGGAGGTGATCGATGGATTGTTTCAAGGAGTATTTTGCCTTCTGGGTCTAAAATATCAGGGCAGTTTTCTTTTATGATTTCCTGGAAGATAGTGTCCAGGTTCTTTTTTTCATCATGGCTTTCAGGAAGGCCTATAATCCTTAGATTGTCTCTCCTAGATCTATTTTCCAGGTCAGTTGTATTTCCCAGGAGATATTTCATGTTTTTCTCTATTTTTTCATTTTTTTGTTTTTGTTTGACTGATTCTTGAAGTCTTGATGAGTCATTCATTTCCAATTGTTTGATTCTAATTTTTAATGTCTTATTTTCTTCAGTTACTGTTTTTCGTTCCTTTTGCAATTGACCATTTACATTTTTTTGTTCATTGCATTCTTTTTCCATTTTTGTATTTTATTTTGCAGTGATCTCATTTCGTTTCCCCATGTTTCTTCTAACTCTCTTTTAAGATCCTTTATGCAATCTTCAAAGAAAGCTTTGTGACATGGAGACCAATTTATGTCTCTTTGGGGCTTTTTCTGGAGTTGCTTTACCTTTAGGGGCCTCAGGATTTGAGGTCTGTTCTTCCCTCTCTCCATAAAAGTTGTCTATGGTGAGAGCTCTTTTTGGTTTTTTATTCACTTTTTTTTAAAGGTGTGAGGTCTGTTTAAGGCAAAGGTGGGACAGCTTCTTTAATTTGCCCTGGGGCAGTTCTGCTGATTGAGTTATTTCAGGAACTGGGCAATTCTGCTGATTGAATTATGTCAGGTGCTGGGCAGTTCTGCTTTAGTTCACCCTGGGGTGGTTCTGCTGATTGAATTATTTCTGGTGCTGATCAATCCTGCTGATTGATTGATTGATCGCCCTAGGGTGCTGTGTAATGGCAGCTAGGTCCAATGCTCATCAGGGGTTCAGTGGTTCACAATCTACCCCCCACAAAAGGCAGACTCCCCAAACCACCTGCCCACAATCAGGACAGATTGGCCCAAGAGGCCCGCAGAAGACTCCCAGGTGTGTGAAAAGCACAACGCTCCCACTCCTGTTCCGACTCCTGTTCCAGCTCACTGCTCCAGCTCCCTGCCCTTGTCGCCTGTGCTGCAGTCTGGGTTCAGCAGACCACCCCCCTGCCCAATTAAAACAGACCTGTTTTGAGGTTCTTCCAGAGTATCTTCTTCTAGAATCGTGTTGTCCTCCAGATATTGTGGATTTTTTTGCTTCAAAATCAGTCTAGAGGCTTTATATGTTGTTGGTTTGAGGGAAGGTTAGAGGAGGTTACAGAGACTCCTGTCTGATCTCCGCCACCATGGCTCCACCCCCGTCATATAAATTTTTAAAAATCAACTTCCCAAATGAAGGAGATAGAAATAGATACATTAATTGCAAAAAGATCTGGGAGGGTCAATGGACTCAATTTATGTATAGTAAAGCAATTAATAAAGTCAATGTGATTTTAAGATTGTATTAAGAGAAACATCATATAAAAATGGTGTCCTTCTCCTTGTTAGAGCACATCTGGAGTACAATATTTAGTTCTGGGTAATTCATATTAGGAAACACATTGACAAATTAGAAAATGCCTAAGGAAGGCATCCAATATGACAAAGAACCTGGAGGTCACTTAAATCACATGAAGATCACTTTAAGGCACTGAGGTGTTTAGGCAATAGAAAAAAAAAAGATATAACGGGTGCCTCAACACTTTCTTAAAATTCTTGGAAAACTATCATGTGAAAAAGCCTATTCTTTTTCATATTGGTCTCAAAGGGAATCAATGGAAGTTGAGACAAATTTAGGGTTGAGATCAAGATGGAACTTGTTAATCATTAGAGCTATTAAAAGTTGATCAAGAGGTTTAAAAGGTGGTGGATTCTTTCTTGCTGGAGATCTCCAAACAATGACTGAATTATTACTCTGGGGATATATGGTAGAGGAGATTTTTATTCAGGTAAAGGTTATAATACATGGTTCTAAAGTCTCCTCCCACTCTGATGGGAATTCTGAGATTCCAAAATGCAAGACTCGTATGGTTTTATCATTGTTGGAAATCAAGTTTTCTTTACCAAAAGAGCCAAAAGTCCTACACAAATCTTTGAATACACTGTCCACGAGTTGCTTTACTCAAAAAAAAAAATAATAATTTACCACCATGAACTTAATTAAGGAAGAATTTGGCCAATAGACGTGTTTTATCACTAGGCATTGTTAATTGCTTGTTTGGTAAGATTAGCCACAGTTTGCTTTCCATGTATATCATTGTCTGATAAAATACAGGGATCACTTTTACTTTATAATGAGTATAAGAACTATGGAAGAAAAATCAAAGTATATACAAAAAGGAAAAATAAGTAGAAGAGACTAATTAAAACTATTGAACATGATACATGTGTTTGTGTTTTCCACTGAGATGAAGGGAATGTACAACTAGTTTAATCAAGGAACAAATGAGAGAGAATAAAATAAAAGATGAGCTAGTACACTATATTTCTGGGAATAAATGTAAGCATTTCAAAACCCCATCTGCCTATGGTTTTCTTCCTTCACTGTTCCTCAAAATCCATTATGTCCTGAGGCATTGTTCAGCTGGTAATGAGATATTTTTCTATAAAACACAAATATCACTGAGGTACACTGGGTTATCCTTTCTCAAATTAATGTAAGAAAAACCTATTTTAAGATATATTCTAAATATGTCCCTTCTGAAGTTTGTTTTTTTTTTTTTCTAGAGAATGTACATTCTTTGATTGAAGGAAGGGATCGTTTTGGTTTTACCTTTTTATTTTCAGAACCTAGCACAATTCCTGGCACATTGTTAGTGCTTAATAAATGTTTCTTGATTATTAGTATATGATGGAGATGATCAAGGACATTTTTGAAGGCTTCACCAGATAAGTACAAGGTACAAAGGCTTCCATTATGGACCCAGTGATGATCTATAAGTTTATGATACAAGGATTAGCTTCTGACTCAAGTACTTTTTTCTATTAAGTCCCAGAAAATTGAATTTATGGATATTTCAAAATGTGAAATAATTTTACTCAGTTTCTCTCTTGGACACCTTGTAATCACCCATTTCTTATTTGTTCATAACACTCCTTTTCTTGTTTTTTTCACTGCTTTCTTATAATCCTCCTGATTCTATGTTGCTCCATTCTTAATGTTCCTTTTTTATCCCATACTCTTTCAACATTTTTCTCCTAACTCTATATTTATTTGCATGCAAGGATTATTCTGGACACATAATGTCTCATCAATAGAGGAATGAGATAAAATCTATACTTATTAAATCCTCACTAAAGAATGGGAAAATTATATTAACCACCCTTAGCTGGCCAATACCTCTTCAACTAGGGATGAAGTGTATTCATCAGATGCTCAAGAGCTGTATATAGTACCACAATAATTTGAGGGAAATTTGAATTTAGGCTATTCCAAGTCATCAACTAGCCTTCTATCTACTATATTATGCTGTCTCTCAAATTCAAAGGCTGGAAATGAAGATTTTTAAAGGCTTTAAAATGTGTTGGAGAAAACAGATGCTTTATTTTAAATGTTAACACATTATTAAGAAAATGTTATAATTAATATTAAATGTGTTGAAACTATTTAATTACTAAATATTTTATGATTGTTTGGGGGCAGGAAATTCCTCACTTAATTAGTTGTAAATTCTAGAAATACCAGAGAGCATGCTGAAGCAGCTAAACATACTAAGAATACGATTTGAGCCCAGCAAGGAAAAAGATTTGTTTACCCTCAAATTATACCTTATTGTAATTTTTAAAATACTGAATTCTACCAATTACTGCAATTCAAACTGATAAACTAATTTCAGAAATTTTCTCTTTGCATTTTCGTGCAATTAAAGATAGAATCAAAATGAAATATTTTACTGTGTTACAAGAAATGAGATCTCTGAATAAAGTCATTGTTAGCTCTGCATTGCCATCTTACTTGACTAGAAAGTTTAGAAGCTTCCACAGCATGTTCAAAATCTGGCCTTCCAATTACAGCTGGTTCTTTATTCATTTCTCCTTTTCCTTTCCTGTATTCAGCCTAAAATGAAGGAACAAAAGAATTAGGATCATTTCTATTTACAAGAAAAACCTGTGTTCCTGCTAACCCTCTTTACCAAAAAGAAACAAACAAACTACAATTTGGCACTAAAAGAATAACTATTAAATAGGATTGGATTTTTCTTTAAAAACAACAAAAAATAAAACAAAGACTATTAAAATACTTATTAAAATTAATTTAATTTTAAATCATCAATTTCAGTAATCCTTTTTAACATGTTATGCATTTTATGACTGTGTAGAAAAGGTGGAAAATTATGGTAATTTGTGTTGGCAGGAAACCTACATGGCCATATCCATTCACAGAAACTGGCATGATTGAAGTGGTTAACCAGATAAACTCAGTTAAATAATCATTGTTCTCATATGGGTGGAAAGGAGAAGAAATTTGAAGGAGAGTTTGGTCTATCTGACAGCAAATGATTTTTTTTTTGCCATTTAAACAGTTGTTTAGAGGAGAAGAAAATAATCTGGCAAAGAAAAATTTCTTTAAAACAAGAATTTTAAAATTTAAATTTAAAGACTTTTAAAACAGGATTTGGAGGAGAATGAAAATGTTCTGAAAAGTACAGGAGGAAAGGGCAGGATTAACACAACTAAAGGTATAGAATCTATTTCAGAGAACACTATAGAGTCAACTTGAATATCAAGGAGTGTGGAGATGATCTCTACCAACTGCATACTTCCCTTCCTTGTGCTCTAACTGTATTAAAAATTGATTAGTATACATAACCAGATGGTTAAATATGCCCCTAAAATATATTTTAGAACCTGCATAATCCAAGTAGTTAACACTGAACAAATTAACCAGATAATTTCCAAATGGCTATTCTTCATTACTAAATTTACTAAAATATCACTAAAACAATTGTTAATGCTAATAATTACTGAAATATTACTTAAGCATTGCAAAATTAGAACAGTAATTCTAGGATGTACAGGGGAAATTATTTCAGCTTCAGAATGACAAAAGGTGAATTACATTACTAATGATCTTGGAGACTTGGGTTGCCATCTTGATGTCTGATCTGTCAATCCCTGCATTGTATTTATGATTGTCCTCTGTATCCTTCCTGTAAGAAACCTGAATAAGACAAAATTTAATCAATAAATACATTCATACATCATCATTGTCATAACTAACATTTGTATAGTACTTTAAGCTTTGAAAAATGCTTTCTTCACAAGAAACTCTTGAAGTCAGTATTGCTAATAGTATTATGTCATTTTTCCAAATAAACAGAGGCTTTAAAAGCATACATTACTTGCCAAAACTCAGAATCATTCCAGCTCAGAGCTAGCATTCAAACTCCATTCCTTGCTATTCCAAGTCTAATGTTCTTGTTTAGGTAACCACATAACATCATGTTCACAATGAATGCATAGAGATTAATATTTTGATAATTGACTCTCCATCCTCACTCATTTTTGTTTTAGGTCAAACATTTATTGGATTATATTGGCTTTTTAAAGAGTCTGATCTAAATGAGTTCAGCCATTTCCTTTAAATTATTTTTGTACTCAGTTTGGAACACTTCTGCATCCAAGCATCATAACTAAGGAAATCACTATAAAAATAACTTCAGTGAGCACATCTACAGGTATGGGAAAGTTTGCATCAGCATGTGTACATGGGGCAGATTGTTTACATAATGGATAAAGTGAGTTCAAATTTGACCTCAGACACTTACTTGGGTTGGAGTAACTTAATCCTCTTTGCCTCAGTTTCCCTATCTGTTAAGTAATCTGGAGAAGAAAATAGAAAACTGTCCCAGTATCTCTGCCAAGAAAACCCCAAATGCAATAACAATCAGACATGACTGAAAAATATCAACAAAGCTTAAAAGTTTTCAAATATAGTCCTAGGTACAGAAGGGGTCTCCCACTAGAGACTTAGCCTATACAATTTCAGAAAGGGTCGTCACTAGAAGGTTAGGCACATGTGAATGGTTTTAGCTAAGTCAATTTTATAAGACTGCCGACTAAGAGACAGAGAGGAACAGTTATCTGCACCAAGGTTGGGATAATAGCATCATGAGCACTTTCAAGTTTGAACATATACAAAGCATTTTATCTCATTTGATCCTTATAACAACCTGATATTATGCTATTATTATTCCCATTTTACAGATGAAGAAACTGAGGTTGAGAGAAAGTGACTTGGCCAGGATCACAAAGCTAGTAAGTATCTAAGAAATTATTTGAACAAAACTTCCTGACTTCAGGTCCTGTACTTCACCCCCTATATATCAATCACCCTTCTGGTTAGAGTAACCAACATCAATGAAACTATGGAAAATTTTAATATTAAGGTAGTAAAATGAATAACAATCATAAACTGCATAGTAAAAGAAAAAATCCTTCTTCATATTTCAAATCATAGCAGGTGGTACACAGCAAGAACAGCAAGAAGGATTAATGAGGGCTTAGAGAAGGATGCTAGTTTCACTAATTGACAGAATTACTTCCTAGATAACATTCATGTAACTTTATCTGAACCCGTTAGCTAGCTCATGATTACATTGTTTAAAAACATCATATTTTTCTTTTGCCTTTCAAAATCAAAGATAGTATTTATAACTCAAAGTTTTGCAAGAGTCAATGCTGAAAAATCATCCATACATATGTTTTGACAATAAATAGCTTTAATAAAAAATTGTAAAAGAAAAAAATCAAAGATAGTATAAAGAACTGAAATAATATTCAAATCAATTTTAATTTCACTTCTGTTTTCTCCTTTCATTATCTGCTCTATCTTTATCTGGCTTCAATATGAGAAAGACATTTGTAGAATAAAAGGAATTTGGTAGAATGTTTTCTTTCTCAAGTTTTGAGACTCATTTGAGTAGTAAAGGTATTATTTTTCTAACTCTTTTGATAAAACTCACCTGTAAATCCACTATGACTAGAACTCCCCCTCTCTTTGGCAATTTTTTACCACTAATTTAGTAAACTAAGATGTCTAACTTATGTCCTATTCACTCTAGTTCAGGTGTATAAGAATGACTTTTATAGTAGAAGTCTTAACCTGGGATCCACAGGCCCAGATTCCCTGGGTCCCATGATGTTGGATGAGGGGAAATTACATCTTCATTGTCATTAACTAAATTTAGTACTTCCTTTAAATATGAAGACAAGCAACAGACATTCGGAGAAGGGGTCCATGGACTTCATCAAGGTTTCCAGACACACACAAAAAGATTAAGAACCAACATCTCAAGATTAAATGACTTTTTAAAGAACAAATTTAATCAGGGATCTGGCCCAAGAACTTCCCTTGAGTACAATTTTTAAAAAGTGTCTTTTCTTTCAATATCCAGACATTTACCTGTTCTATTCTCACACATAAAATAACTAGATTGGAAAATGAAGTAGACATGCTCTAGCTGTGTGACCCTGGGCAAGTCACTTAACCCCAATTGCCTCAGCAAAAAAAAAAAAGGAAAATGAAGTAGAAAATAACTTTTCTTTGTGTGGTGGAGTTTAAGTCTCCAGTCATTCAACAAGGCCACTTTATAGAGTGCTGGAGAGCTAATAGTAGAGATGATAACAAGCAGCCTCAGCCTATAGTGAGTCAAACTTAGGCTGTGTAAACCATGGATTCTCAGGTGAAAGCTGATCCAAAATTATTACCCACTTCCCAAACTAAATGCTTCCAGGTTATTACATTCATAGGAAAATTGTAGGTTGGGGAAAAGGCCATTTTGTTGGACAAAAAAAAAAAAGTAGGGGGAAGAGAAAATGGAAACCTTTACAATTTGAAACCTATGCTTTCTATAAGCTTATCTAATGATATGCTGGCTGATGTAATGACCACATAAAAAGAGGCGAACCCCACAAAGGCAGCAGGAGCATAGATCATGAACAGTGTCCCGCCATCCATGTAAATCACAAATTAAAGGCCAGCACTTGTGGTTCAAAACAGATATTCAGACTGAAGTGAAGGTTGCATTCAAACCCAAGGAAAAACCACAGAACCTCAGAGGAACAAGGTGAATAAAGAGTAACTACTCATTATTTCCATGTGCTACTACCCTGGCTCATGAAATAAAAGCTCGTTGCTAGTGTCATAGAAAGCATAGGATAATGACAACCTTTTATTTTTCACCCTTTACAGTGATGTCTGAAGGAAGGTCTACAGCAATATGTTTCTGCAAGTGAATTATTTGTCTTCCCACTTCCCTCCACCTTTGACACCATAACCCAGAGCACCTATTACTTACATTGGAGAGAAAGTCATCTAACATTTTACAAATGTCTGCAGTATGTATTTGTTCCATCCTGAGACCTGTCATACTCCAGTGAGAATAAAAATGTTAGGCAGAACAGTAGTTTGTCAGAGGTAAGCCGAAGAAAGAAAAAATATGTTTCCTATTTCCTCAGTCGCCTCAATGCTTCGAAACTGACCCTTCCCGCGGAGACAACTTTCTGGCCTCTTTTATACAGAGACTAGCTTTTCCTATCTGCTATAATGCTTTTTGTAGCATTAGGTTTTTAATGTAATGGAAGGGGAGAAGAGAGAAAGTGAGAGCATCTGAAAAGTTTCTTAAGACCAATAAGCTAGAATAAAATAAGCAACCCAGTGGTTGGAGATTTAATTTTCCATAGCTTTATTTAATGAGTGAAATCATATACAGCTGATTTTGACCTACTGGTGGCAAGATGACAAAGAAAAACATAATGACCAGACTTCTTTTGTGCAGAAGGTAGTCACAATTCATTTGTCACTCCTTTCTCTTCTCCATTTGTCTAACAACAACAACAATAACAAAAAGGCATCAAAAGCTTTTAAAAGCACTCAAAATACCTTCCAATTTTATATATATATGAAGTGAGTTCTAAGTGTGACTAAGACTATTAGAGAACAGAAAAACAGTCTTAAAATATATGGGATATTCAAAACAAAGAAAGGAAATAGGTTAAAAGATTATCACTTTTTTTAAGTAAAAATGAGCTTGGCCCTCTGCTCTTCAGAATAAATGAGGAATACTTTTGCTCTTTAGCTTCTTCAACATTGAACTGAGGAAGCATCAGTCAGTAGAGACAGCATACTTTTATTGAGTAGCATTACATATGAGAAGTCTCCTTGAAAATGATCAATTCAAATGAATTTAGTAAATTATTAACCATCTTCCAGCTACACTCTATCAAGTTGCTATAATACTTTAATAAAATGGTCAACCAAAGGCGAGAGATTTTCCTGTATTACTCTCAAAAGGCCTTTTCCCCCCATAAATAAGAGAAAGATAATAAGAACCCTATTACATGTTTTCTTCTAATCTCTCTCCTCTTCAATC
Organism: Myrmecobius fasciatus; assembly: GCA_023553655.1. NCBI lineage: Eukaryota > Metazoa > Chordata > Mammalia > Dasyuromorphia > Myrmecobiidae > Myrmecobius > Myrmecobius fasciatus. The sequence continues at coordinate 123,326 of JAJPUD010001618.1, read as the reverse complement.
CATCCTCCAAACAGCCACCAAACTGAAATGTCTAAATTATAGATATCATGTCTTTTAAGTGTCATTCTTATTTATTAAGAAGCTTCAGTGACTCTGTTGGCTTTTGGATAAGATAAACATTCCTCCATTTAGTATTAAAGCTCCTATTGTGACTCCACTCTGTCTAGACTACGTCCCATCATATAATCTACATTTTAGCCAAAACACTCTGATGTCCTGATAATCACGTTTCCCACCTCCATAACTTTGAAAGGACTGGATTCCTCTCCTTCCTAACTTTCCTCACTTGGGATTTCCAGATTCTTTCAAAGTTCAGCTCCACTGCTACCTCCAATTCAAAATTCCTCCCCCTCCAAATGCTACTAGTCTCTGGCTCTCCCTGAAATTATTTTGCATTTACTTTGTGTACATTTAGAATTTTTCTCTATATAATTATGCTTTAAACTTTCTCCCTAGAAAATAAGGTGCTTAAAAGTAGAGACTTTTATTTTTGTATTCCTAGTGACTAGCACAGTGTCTGATACATAGTGAATGAATGAGGTAGAGAAGGAAGAGAAAGGAATGGTCATTTGTGAGACCTATGAACCAATTATTGTGCCAAGAACTTTTAAAAAATATTGTTATTTGATCCTCACAACAATTCTACAGAAAAAGATACTATTATTATCTTCATTTTTATAGATAAGGAAACTAAAGCAAACAAAGATAGTGTCTGCAGCTAAATTTTAATTGAGGTTTTCTTAACTCCAGGCTATACAATCAATAAGAATGAAAAAGTGAATGAAAAAGCATTAATTAGTGCTTACTATGTACCAGGCTCTGTGTAAAATATGCATTAGGGAAACACAAACCAAAAAAAAAAAGATAATTCAAACTTTCAAGATTACATTTTAACATAAAATATTAACATATAAAAAGGATGGTGGTCAAGAAGGGATATTGGGCTCAAGGAAGCCATAGAAATGGGGTTTAGAGTCACAGGAAAATAGAACCCTTTCAGGAATGAGAATGTTGATCGAATTTGCTTCTTCAGTTAAAAATAGAAAGCAAGGGGTAAGGATGGGTAGCAAAAAGGGCATGTATAATGTCACAAATGGCCTAAGAGCCATTATGTCATGGATCTAGGTCACACATATATATGATGAGTACTCATCAATCAAAACTTGAGGATCCCAAAGTAGGCTCTGAAAGTAAACGATTAAAAATGCTTATTGATCCAATAGACTTGGGATGGAAATTGCCATTCACATCCAGAGAAAGAACTATAGAGATTGAATGAGGATCAAAGCATAGTATTTTCACCTTTTTGTTGTTTACTTGTTTTATTTTTTCTCTTAAAGTTTTTTCCCCTTTTGATTTGATTTTTCTTGCACAACATAAGGCATATGGAAATATATTTAGAAAAATTGCACGTTTAACCTATATCAGATTGCTGGCTGTCTTGGGAGAGAAGAGAAGGGAGGAAGAAATACTTGGAACACAAGACTTTGCAGAGGGGTAAATGTTGAAAACTATATTTGTATGTATGTAGAAAAATAAAATACTACTGGAAAAAATAAATGCTTGTTGATCCTATACTCATATAAGCATTAAATGGATACTTAAATAAAAAGGTCATATATTAGTGGGAAAGGATTGGTGAGGAAAAGATTACCTCTCAGGACTACAGATACAGAATAGTTTATGACCCAATGATAGAGAGGATCACAGAAGATAAAATGATTTTGATTACATTGAATTTTAAATATTTTGCATAAACAAAACTAAGGCAGCCAAAATTAGAAAGGAAACAACTGTTTGAAATTGGGGAAGGAAGCAATTAGAAAAAATTAGCAAGTTTCTCTAATGAAAGATGAATGAGTATCATTCTCTAGTTGATAAATGGTCAATGGATATAAAAAGAGTTTTTAAAGGGAAGTAAATCGAACTATCCATAATTATTTGAATATGCTCCAAATCACTAAATAGAGGAATATAAAACAACTCTGAGGTTCTACCTCAACATTCATTAGATTAGAAAACTGAGGGAGGGGCTCACATGTGCAAAAATGTTTGTAGCAGCTTTTCTGTGGTAGCAAAGAATTGGAAAATGAGTGGATATCCATAAATTTGGGAATGGCTGAACAAGTTGTGATATGTGAAGGTAATGGAATATTATTGTTCCATAAAAAATGATGAAAAAGCTGATTTTAGAAAGGCCTGGAAAGATTTACATGAACTGATGCTGAGTAAAACAAGCAGAACCAGGAATACATTGTACACAATAACAGCAAGAATGTGTGATGATCAATTATGAAAGACTTGGTTCTTCTCAGTGATTCAGTGATCCAAAGCAATCCCAATAGACTTTGGACAAAAAATGTTATCCACAGCCAGAAAAACAACTAAGGAGACTGAATGTAAATCAGCACATGCTTTTTTCACTTCTTTTTTCTGTTTTGTTTTTTCTTTCTCCCATAGTTCTTCCTTTTTGCTCTGGTTTTTCTCTCCCACAATGATTTGTAAAATAATGTGTATTAAAAATAAATAAATTTACTAGGAAAAAAAAAGAAAAAGTTGCAAGAGGAAGAAAAATAATAAATGTTGAAGAAACCTGGGGAGAGAGAACAAAATTGTGAATTGCCCCAATCATTCTGGAAAGCAATTTGAAACTATTCCCAAAAATGATTGCATATTTTTGCTATGTAGAAATACTGCTATTAGGCCTATAATTCAAAGAGATCAAAGAAAGAGGAAAGGATCTACATATACACAAAGATTTATAGCAAATCCTTTGGTAAAGAAATGGAAAGTAAGATAGTACCCATCAATTGGGGAACTACTGGACAAATCATGGCATATTAATCCAACAGAATATTATTATGCTAAAAGAAATGATAAGAGGGACAACTTAAAAGAAACTTGGGAAGTATAAATTAAGTTAATTGAGCAGTTACAACAATTTAAGCAATAAGAATTCTATGAAGGCATCCAACTTTGAAAGATGTAAGTACTCTGATCCACATAATGATCAGTCAATCACAATTCCAGAGGACCCATTGTTAAAGAAAGCTGATTGGCTGATTGTTGTCCTTCATCTTTGACAAGGATCAAAATTACATCATTATGTTAGAGTCAAGTTATAGTGTGTACAACTGTGGCTTATCAGACCAATAGGAGCTCAGAATGCTCTGCCGTAGGTCAGACCCAAATAGTCCCATGAACATTTAAGATGGACTCTAACTTTGTGCACATCATGTTTCTTTTGAGCTAATTCAATTCTCCTTTGCTCAGAGAGCACAGCACCTTCCCTTATGAGGGAACCCCATGCTGAGAGGTCCAGTGCCAGGGTCTCCCATGCCATGTAATCAATTCTGAAGTTCCTAAAAAAAAATCTTGAGACTGTCCTACCTCCTGACAGAAAGGTTATTGATTAAATATATGGGAAAAGATGCACATTTTTAGAAATGAACAATATAGAGGTTAACCTTTCTTGACTATAAATATTTGTCACAAAAGTTTTTTTCTTTATTTTTTAAAATATGATTTATTTAGGGTATTTTTTGAGAGGTGATTGAAGTTAAGTGACTTGCCCTAGCTAATGTGTCAAGTATCTGAAGACAGGTTTGAACTCAGGTCCTCCTGATTTCAGAGTAGTGCTCTATCCACTGTGCTATCTAATTACCCCTCTTCTTTTTTTTTTTACTTTCTTGATGGGGACAGGAGGAAAGAAATAAATATTCATTAATTGAAAAATTAATGTAATTTAAAATGTTCTCAAAGTGAATTGACTTGTGAAATTTAAATTATAAACAAATTGTCTCTTCCTAGGTTGTGAAATTTAAATTAAATAAGTTGTTTCTTCATAAAAATTTAAGAGCATTATGCAAGCAAAATATTTTTAATCAATTTTAAAAGAAACAAAGGAATTCCTGGTGTCTTCATTTAGATCCTGAAAAAAGTAAGACTACAAAAAGAAAGGCTTACTACTTAAATGTCTTCTTAGATGAAATTCCTGTGATGAAGCAGTCATTCTGTATCATCAAATACTAGCTTCACTACTGAGAAACTGATAATATCCAAAAAACTTATTTTTATTTTCTTGAAAATACAGAATTGGTGATATATTTTTTCAAAAGATATCTTTCTCAGAAAACTGATTTTAAGTGAGTGTAGTTTAGAGAAGAAAAAAGAAGTAAATGCAAGTCAATAATTATAATATATCAAATATATTATCCTCTCTTTTTTATTGAATCTCTGATTTCACTGGCAAAAGAAAATTCCCCAGTGATGATATTCCTTTTACTAATGTAGATCAGAACCTCCTCTAAGAATCAGATACAGAGTATTATGTAGAAATGTCAAATGCATGTGGTGGACTGCATTTTCCAGCCAACACAGATTAAAATGCAATTGGAAAATATTTAACAATTTTTTTAAAAAAATAAAATAAAACAGACAAAATTTTTAAATAAAATAAAACAGATAATTTTATTATGTTGTTTTCTAAATCCATGTGCATTTACAATGATTTACAATGATTCTTATGTTAAATTTAGTGGTCTTTGAGCTTGATTCCACTGATTTGAGACCACTAAGTTAAATGCCTTGCCCAGAATCACACAGCCAAAAATTATCTTAAGTGCATGAGAATTGAATCCAATTTTTCTGGCTTCAGCCCTGTCTCTCTACTTTTTTCTGTCTCTTACTACATTTTAATTAGAAAATACCATCTCAATAAAAACTTTCAAGGGATTACAGAATTAGGCACATAGGAAGAACAACTAAATTTTAAAACCAGGGCTCTTTCCAAAGTAATAGAACCTAAATTCATTTTTTAAAGGTGGGAGGAATGTAGGAATTGGAAATGCTCTTCAAAACTGGCATTTTTCCAGTCTCAGAATATAGTAAAATAAATTGAAATGTGAGGTGAGCTCTAAACTCCAACTGATAATATACTTCCCAAGAAGCACTTATAAGCCACAGTGTAATGAATTGCATTGGTTACTCAGGTAGAGCCTGAGGTATATGTCCTTCAGCAATTCATTATTGGCTTAACTATAAATTTGAGCACTTACTTGAGGGGGGGATTTATTAAATATTATATTATTTTATTACCTTTAAGAAATTTCATTTGCCATTCTGAAAAAGAACACTGTCTGTTATTTCCCTTACTGAATATTAAAGTCACATGCTCTGAGCTGATAACTGATCTCAATTTGTGAAAAAGTTTCACTCTAAATTTTATCACATGAGTAAGAAGGCAGTTATTTGCAAACTATGAACCAGAGAACAGCTTTATTTATATCAAAACTATTAGATTTTACATCTTTGATAAGACTGATGGGCATTAATAATCTGAGTTTTATTTCCACTACAAATTTATCTTTTGAGGGAAGAAAAGAGATAAAATGTCTACAATTTTCTAATTTTATTAGTATAAAACTTGGCAAGCACTATGTCCCTTTGGACACAAAGAGATTTGAATTAGTCGACTTTTAAAAATTTTGTTACTAGCATATCTAGAAAACATGAAGTTTAAGAGTTTCAGTCTTTTGAATATACCTCACTAAGGAGCAGCTAGGTGTTACAATGGATAGAGCACCAGCCCTGAAGTCAGGAGGACCTGAGTTCAAATCTGACCTCAGACATTTAACACTTCCTACCTGCGTGACCCTGGGCAAGTCGCTTAACCCCCATTGTCTCAGCACCAAAAAAGAATATGTCTCACTAAAATAAAAGTGTTTAAAAATAATATTATAAGAATTATAATAATTTGGCCCTTAAATAAAATAAATCTATTTGTCAATTGAATTAAACCATGAACTATAAAAGCACAAGTTCCAGATTCAAATTTCACTTGGAATATTATTCCATTCATGAGGATATTGTAGAGAACAGAAAAGTATATATTTTCAGATTTTAGGATCATAAAAACTTCATATAATTAATAAATAAAGCCCTCAAAAACCTACCATGCATGGTATGGTACATGTACATAACCACATGAATGATGGGTCTACAAAATATTGAGGGTTTTTGTTTTTATCATTTTATTCTCCACTGGACCACCAACAAAATTAGTCTAATAAGTTATGGTCAGCTGCCAAGTATGTAGTAATTAGAAGATGGTATATATTTTTGTCCTCTCTCTTAGTTATCATAATGCTTACTGATACCTTTTTCAAAGGCAGAAGAAAAATAAAAATGATAAAACTGTTTACTCACTAAAAATGAATGAAGCATTTATTATATGCACTTAAAATATAGCACTTACTGTACGCAAAGCATTGCACTAAGCACTAGAGAAACATTTTAAAAAGAAAAACATTGCCTTCTTTCACTGTTTTAAAATAAATTTTTGCTTTGTTAAATGTTTCCAAATTACAGGGGAAAAAAATAAATTCCAAATACTCTCCCTCCTTCCCACCCCTCAGCCTTTCTTGAGGAGGACAGCAATTAGATATGTTATACATGTGAAATTATGCAAGACATACTTCCAAATTAGCCAAGTTGCAAAAGAAAACACAGACAAAAAAAAAGAAGATAAAGTTTAAAAAATATGCTTCAATCTCCATTCAGATTCTATCAGTTTTATCTCTGGAGGTAGATAGCACTGTTATCATGGATCCTTTTGAATTATCTTGGTTCAATGTCATGAGCAGCTAAGGTTTTCATAGTTGATCATCCTTACAATATTGTTGTTACTCTATACAAGTTCAATGTTTCCCTCATTCTACTCACTTTATTTTTATGAGTTCATATGAGGTTTCCCAGATTTTTCTCAAACCATCCTACTCACCATTACTTATAATCCATAGTATTCCATCAAAATCATATACCACAATTTGTTTAGCCATTCCCTAATTGACAGACACTACTTCAATTTCCATTTCTTCACTGCCACTCTCGCCTTCCCCCCTCCCCCAAAAAAAAGCTACTATAAATATTTTTGTTCAAAGAGATGTCTTTTCCTTTTTCTTTGATCTCTTTGGGAAACTGATCTAACAAAGGTATCATCACGTTAAAGGGTATGCAGAATTGGACATAGTTCCAAATTGTTCTGCCGAATGGTTAGACTACTTTACAACTCCAACAACAGCGAACTAGTATCCTAAATCCAACATTTGTCATTTTCCTTTTCTGTAATGTGGTCAAATCTGTCTTAATTTGCAATTCTCTAATTAGCATGGACAGAAAATTTTTTCATGTGACTACTGATGGTTTCAATTTTTTTCTTCTAAAAATTGCCTGTTATTATTGATTGTTCAATTATCAACAGAGAAATGGTTCTTATTTTTATAAATTTAGCTCAATTACATACAAACAAAAAATGACTTTTTAAGAAAAAATTGGTGTAAATTTTTTTTCTAGTTTTCTTTTGTCCTAATTTTGGCTGCATTGATTGGAGGGAAAGATTTTTGTGTTTTTTTTTTTTTATTTCATTAAGTTCAATTTCATTTCTTTAATTTCCATTTTATATGCCTGATCTTCTCTATTTTTTATTTGCTCATAAACTTTTCCCTTATCCATAAATCTTATGGGTACATTTTCCCATGATCCTCTAATTTATTTTTGATATCACCAAAAGTCTATTTTATGTTTTTATTATTGTATTTTATATTATGTCTAAATCATTTGTCCATTTTTACCTTATCTTGGTAAATGATGTGAGATGTTTATCTATGAGTACTTTTTACCAAATTGATTTCCAATTTTGCCAGGAAACTTTGTCAAATGGTAAGTTATTATCTCAAAAGCTTAGATCTCTCAAAAGCTAGATTACTATAGTAAATTACTACTGTGTATTGTGAAATTATTTCTTAATACCAGTTTGTTTTGATGATTAACATTTTATAATATAATTTGAAATCTGTAACTGCTAGGCCACCTTTCTTCATATTTTTTCATTGATTCACTTGATATTCTTGATCTTTTGTTTTTCTAGATGAATTTTATTATGTTATGGAGTTCTATAAAATAATTGTTTGAAAGTCTGAATTAACTGGGGTAGAATTGTTATTTCTATTATACTGGTTCAGTCTACAGATTTATCTTTGTTTATGTGACATGTAATTGTGTTTATGTGCTCCCTGGATTTTCAGGTAGATTCCCAAGAATTTTATGTTGTCTGCAGTTATTTTAAATTAATTACTCTTTCCATTTATTCCTACAGTTTTTTATTGTAAGTATATAGAAAAGCTATTAACTTATGTGGATTTATTTTATATCCTATAAATTTGTTGAAGTTCATTATTTCAATTGATATTTTAGTTGATTCCCCAGAGTTCTCTCAAGTATGCCATCATATCATCTGCAAGAGTGATAATTTTTTTCTTCATTAGGTATAGTATCATTTTAAGAAAGGATTCATTTATCCCTACGCTTTCTGGTGTTTTTAATTTAAAAAATGGTGTTGCATTGTATCAAAGGCTATTTCTACATCTATTGTGAGAGTATAATTTTTGTTAGTTTTGTTACTGATATAGTCAATAATGCTGATAGTTTTTGTAATATTGAACTAAGTAGCCTCTAGATACCTGTCATGAATTCTATCTGGTCATAGAATATGATCTTTGTGACATATTGTTATAATCTCCTTGATAGCACTTTATTCAAAATTTTTGCATCAAATCCATGAAGGAAACAGATCTATAATTTTCCTTCTGTTTTTGCTCTTTTGTTTAGGTATCAAAACTATATTTCAAGATAATTTCTTTATCATTTTTTCTTATAGTTTAAGGTTGGGATTAATTGTTCCTCAACTGGGACTTCCGGGGGGCGGAGCCAAGATGGCAGAGTGAAAAGGTGACTCTCTGCCTCTCCTCCGATCTTCTCTCAAACCAACAATAAAATAAGCCTCTGAACTGATCTTCAAGTCAACGAACTCAGAAATATTTGGACACTGCTCTCTGAAGAACTGCATATCAAATTTCTCTAACTCGGACAGAGGGATAAACAAGCGGACTCAGGTATAGGCCAGAAGTGAGGATGGGACTCAGCTCAGCTCATCATGGCAGAAAGTCCAAACTCCAAATTCCAAACACCTGGAGTTTATCTGAGGCACTCGGGACACTCTGCCCTGATTGGGGGCAGGTGTTCTGGCAGACTTGCCTTGTTTAAGGAGTAATCCCGATTTAGTCCTAGCCCCACTGGCCCAGCACCTTAAATTAATTCGCCGAATTTCCCCAGGGCAAAGATTTTTTCCAAGCCTTAAAGATACATCCATACTGTCTTAAAAAAAAAAAATGAAGAAGCAAAAGAGAGCTCTCACCATAGACAGCTTTTATCAAGAGAAAGAAGGGCTGACCCCAGATCCTGAGGTTCCTTTAGACAAAACTCCAAAGGAAGTTTTTAAGAACCATCACTGGTCCCCTTTTCAAAAGGCCTTTCTAGAAGATTGCATAAAGAACCTCAAAAGAGAGCTGGAGGATAAATGGGAAAATAAACTGAAATCAGTGCAAGAAGGATATGATGCCCTGCAAAAGAGATATGAAAAAGACACCAATTTATTGAAAAATAAAATTAGTGAAGTGGAAAAAGAGTGCAATGAACAAATTGGCCAGTTACAAAAGGAGCTTAAAAAGGTAACTGAAGAAAACAACACTTTAAAAATAAGAATTGAACAAATGCAAGTGAATGACTCA
>JAJPUD010001618.1:80928-103700 GCA_023553655.1 Myrmecobius fasciatus | reverse complement strand
CAAGGGGATTAATGAAAAAAAAGGCAGATGAAGGTGGCCTTGCTGTGCCAGATCTAAAACTATATTATAAAGCAGTGGTCATCAAAACCATTTGGTACTGGCTAAGAAATAGAGTAGTCAATCAGTGGAATAGGATAGAATCACAAGACAAACTAGGCAATAACTATAGCAATTTAGTCTTTGATAAACCCAAAGACCCCAGCTTTTGGGATAAGTACTCACTATTCGGCAAAAACTGCTGGGAAAATTGGAAACTAGTGTGGAAGAAATTAGGGCTTGACCCATACCTTTTATTTCAGCAGAAACATAATACATTCTGCTCCAGCCCCTTATTATTAACTCTGTGTGTGTGTGTGTGTGTGTGTGTGTTTCATATTGTTGGATTCTCATTTCTAATCCATTCTGTTATCTGCTCCTGTTTTCTGAGTGAGTTCATCTCATTTATATTCACAATGATGATTAATAACTGAGCATTTCCCTGGATCCTATTTTCTTTTGTGTGTGTGTCTCCCCAAGTCTTTTGTGATCCTGACTGTGACTCCCTCGTATGTGAATAGTTTCTTTCTGGTGGTCTGAAGTTTTTTTTTTTTTTTTCCTTTTAATCTGAGAGCTCTGGAATTTGACTATATATTTCATTCTGGGATCTGCTTCAGGTGATAATCACTGGCTTCTTTCTATTTCTATTTTATCCTCTGGTTCTAGAATATCAGGGCAGTTTTCCTTGATAATTTCTTCAATATGAGATGTAGACTTTCTCTGATCATGGTTTTCAGGTAGTTAATGATTCTTAAATTGTCTTTTCTCAATCTATTTTTCTGTTTGAACTATTTTTCTTTCTTTTGTGCTTTATGAATTATATTGGGAGAGAAAAATCAGAGCAAAAGGAAAAAACTATAGGAGCAATAAAAAAAAAACAAACAGAAAAAAGAAGTGAACATTGCATGTGTTGATTTATATTCAGTTTCCTTAATTGATTTTCTGGATGCAGATGGCATTTTCTATCCAAAGTCTATTGGGATTGTTTTGAATCATTGAATTACTGAGAAGAACCAAGCCTTTCATAATTGATCATCGCACATTCTTGCTGTTATTGTGTATAATGTATTCCTGGTTCTGCTTGTTTCACACAGCATCAGTTCATGTAAATCTTTCCAGGCCTTTCTATAATCAGCTTATTCATCATTTTTAAAAGAACAATAATATTCCATTATTTTCATGTACCACAAGTTGTTCAGCCATTCTCCAATTGATGGGCATATACTCCTTTTCCAATTCTTTGTTACCACAAAAAGAGCTGCTACAAATATGTTTGCACATGTGGGTCCTTTTCCCTCCCTTATGATTTCCTTGAGATACAGACCCAGTAATGGCACTGCTGGGTTAAAGGGTATGCAGTTTCATAGCCCTTTGGACATATTTCCAGATTGCTCTCCAGAATGGTTGAATCATGTCACAACTCCACCAACAATGTATCAGTGTCCCAGTTTTCCCACATCCTCTCCAACATTTACCATTATCTTTTCCTATCATCTTGAGAGGCATGAAGTAGTAACTCAGAGTTGTTTTAATTTGTATTTCTCTAACCAATAGTGATTTAAGCCATTCTTTCATATAACTATAAATGGCATTGATTTTGTCATCTGAAAATTGTCTGTTCATAATCTTTGACCACTTATCAATTGGGGAATGACTTGTATATATTCTCATAAATTTGACACAGTTCTTTATATATTTTAGAAATGAGATCTATATCAGAAATACTGGGTGTAAAGATTTTTCCCAGTTTTGTATTTCCTTTTTGATCTTGTTTCTATTGGCTTTGTTCATGCAAAAACTTTTTAATTTAATGTAATCAAAGTTGTCCATTTCACTTTTCATAATGTTCTCTAGTTCTTCTTGGGTCATAAATTCCTCCCTTCTTCAAAGATGTGATAGCTAAATTATCTCTTGTTCTCCTAATTTGTTTATATTTTTTATGCCCAAATCATGTATCCATTTTGACATTATTTTGGTATGGGGTATGGGATGTAGGTCTATGTCATGTTTCTGGCATACTATTTTCCAGTTTTCCCAGTAATTTTTGTCAAATAGTGAGATTTTATTCTAAAAGCTGGAGCTTAGGAGTTTATCAAATACTAGATTGCTATAGGCCTTCATTATTGTGTCATATGTATCTAATGTATTCCACTGATCCACCACTGTATTTCTTAGCTAGTATTAAATGGTTTTGATTACTGAAGCTTTATAACATAGTTTTAGGTTTCCTACTGCTAAGCTACTGTCCTTAGTATTTTTTTCATTAATTCCCTTGATATTCTTGACCTTTTGTTTTTCCAGATGAATTTTGTTATTATTTTTTTCTAGTTCCACAACATAATGTTTTGGCAATTTGTTTGGTGTGGCACTTAACAAGAGGACTAATTTAGGCAGAGTTGCCATTTTTATTATATTAGCTCATCCTTGTCATGAACAATTTTTTCCCAATTGTTTAGGTCTGATTTTATTTGTGTGAGAAGTGTTTTGTAATGTTTTCATATAGTTCTTGGGTTTATCTTGGAAGCTTTTTTATTTTTTCTACAGTAATTTTAAATAGAATTTCTCTTTCTATCTTTTGTTGATGGGCTTTGTCAAAAATATATAGAAATGCTGATGATTTGTGTGGGGTTTTTTATATCTTACAACTTTGCTAAAGCTGTGAATTGTTTCCAGTAGATTTTTGGATGACATTAGGATTCTCTAACTATATCATCATATCATCTGCAAAGAGTGATAGTTTTATTTCCTGTTGCCTATTCTAATTTCTTTCATTTCTTTTTCTTTTCTTATTGCTAAAGCCAACATTTCTAGTACAATATTGAATAATGGTGGTGATAATGGGCATCATTTCACCCTTGATCATATTAGGAGTGCATCCAGCTTCTATTACAAATGACGCTTGTTGTAGGTTTTAGATAGATACTGCTTATTATTTTTAGTAAAGCTCTCTTTATCTCTATGCTCTCTAGTGTTTTTAATAGGAATGGGTGCTGTATTTTGTCAAAAAGCTTTTTCTGCATCTATGGAGATTATGATATGATTTCTGTTGGTTTTGTTATTGATATGGTCAATTATGGTAATTTTTTTCCTGATATTGAACCAGCCCTGCATTCCTGGTATAAATCCAACTTGGTCATAGTGTATTATCCTGCTGATAAGTTGCTGTAATGTCTGCTGATATTTTATTTAAAATTTTTGCATCCATATCCATTAGGGAGATTGGCTTGTAATTTTCTTTCACTGTTTTGGCCCTTCCTGGTATAGATATCAGTGCCATATTTGTGACATAGAAGGAATTTGGCAGTTCTCCTTCTTTACACATATTTACAAAAAGTCTGCATAGTATTTAAATTACTTTTTCTTTAAATATTTGGTAGAATTCATCTGTGAATCTATCTGACCCTGGAGATTTTTTCTGAGGGAGTTCTTTAATGACTTGTTCAATTTCTTTTTCTAAAATGGGACTATTTAAGAATTTCATTTCCTCTTCTCTTAACCTGGACAATTTATATTTTTGTAAATATTCATCCATTTTGGTTAGATTGTCAGATTTGCTACTGTAGAGTTGGACAAAATAGTTCCTAATTATTGCTTTAATTTCTTTTTCATTGGTGGTAAGTTCACTCCTTTCATTTTTGATGATGATTTGGTTTTTTTCTTTTTTTTTGATAAAATTAACCAAAATTTATCTATTTTGGTAACTTTTTCATAAAGCCAACTCTGTTTTATTTATTAGTTCAATAGTTTTCTTAGTTTCTAGCTTATTAATCTCTCCTTTGAGTTTCAATTTTTCTAATTTGGTACTTAATTGGGGCTTTTTAATTTGTTCTTTTTCTAGCTTTTTTACTTGCGTGCCTAACTCATTGATCTCCTCTTTCTCTATTTTATTTATGTAACAAATTAGAAATATAAAATTTCCCCTAAGAAGTAATTTGGCTACATCCTATAGATTTTGGTAGATTGTCTCATTATTGTCATTTTCTTGGATGAAATTTTGGATTGTTTCTGTGATTTGTTGTTTGACCCACTCATTCTTTAGAATTAAATTGTTTAATTTCCAATTGGTTTTTAATCTATCTTTCCCTGACCCTTTATTGAATATAATTTTAACCCACTACACTCACTACCTTATTTTCTATCAACCTTCCACCTTTCCCTTACCTTTTTCTCCCTAATGTTTCTGCCCTTTCTAACTTGTCCCTCCCTTTTCTTTTCCTTTTTCTTTTCCTACTTCTTTATATGCTTAGATAAATTTCTATACCCAAATGAATGATCAAATTATTCTCTTTTAAAGTCCAAACTGATGAGATTAAACTTCAGACCTTGCTCATCCCCTTCCTTACCTTTCACTTGGCCAATTCTAATTTTTAAGAAATTCTTTTCATCAGTGAATTTTGGTACCTCTATTTCCATTTAGTCAATTCTGGTTTTTTAAGGGGTTACTTTCTTCAGTATTTTTGTGCCTCTTTTACCAGGGTTTTAATTGTCTTTTCATAATTTTCTCCCATTGTTTTCATTTCTTTACCTAATGCTTCCTCTAAAAATATTTATTGTATTTTGAAAATCATTAATTCTTGTTGAGCTTGTTTGAGGCTATGCCTGTAGCTGTTTTGACTTCTGAGTTTGTGTCTTATTCTTCCCTGTTACCATAGTAACTTTTATTCTCCAATTACTTTTTTGTGATTTGCTAAATTTCCCACCCTATTTCTTGACTTGGAGGTTTATGTTAAAGTTGAACTCTGTTCTCTGCAATGTAAATAAGGAGGGGCAGTATCTTAAGCTTCACACAGGTGTTTTCAGAGTTAGTTCTGGGACAGCTGGAATTTTTTGGTAGTTCCACGGTGGTATGATCTGGGGAGATGTGTGGTCTTTGCTCTCCCGATCTATATTCTGATCCTTACCCAGAAAGGGACTCTGTTCCCTTGAGGTTGCAATCAATACTACTCTTCAGAATCCTTGCTCCCTTAAGATCAAAAAAAAAAAAATACTGTTCCTTAAGATCTCTGATTTCGGGTCCAGAATAAAAAATACCATTTTTTAGAATCCTTGCTCCTTTGTAATCAAAAGAAATAATCCCCTTTAAGGCCTCTGCTCCCTCTTGAGCAAAAGTGTTCCTCTTGCACTTGCACTATGATGCAAAGAATCATTATAGGCAATAGACTTGCCAGTATCTGATCCTATCTCCAGAGCTATCACATGGGTAACAGGTACACAGTTATCAGCTCCTCTTGCTGTTTGTTTTAAGAACTCCCAAAATTGCTGCTGTTTTTGTCTCTACCACTTTTCCCACCATTAGAGTGCATCCCCATAAACTTCAGGCCAACTTCCACCTCTACATCACAGGTCTCCCTCCGACCTCCTAAATTGTCTTGGGCTTGAAGATGTCTCACTCTGACTTTAAATTCAATGTTCTCAAAGTTATTTGGAGACTCAGTTCAGTGGTTTCTCTAGTCTTCCATCCTTGGAATCCCTCCTCTCATTATTAAGAGATTTAGTAGAAAATTTGGTTGGAAAGGATTTTACAACTAAGAATTAAAATGTGATATCAGGATTATCTGTGGATTTCCATTGTCTATGGTTCTTATTCTTATCAGAGCTAGCCTCTCTCTGCCATGACAGAAGGAAGACATGAGAATTATATGTTTAGTCTCTCATCTTTGTTTCATTGCTTTAAATATCAGCACCTAAGGTTAATTTTTTAATTAAGTAATTTAATGATCTTGATTAAAAACAAGTGACTTATTTCCCATTATTTCTTATAATTCCTTATAAGTATTTTCCTTATAATTCCTTATAATAAAAATTCCTTATAATAAATTCCTTATAATTCCTTATAATAAAGTAAATTCCTTATAATAAAAAATGTCACTTTTTTGATGATGACTAACTATTAAGATAAAATGAATTCTTTGGTCTAGAAAATAATATTGTTGAAGACATGATCAACCATCTGCTTTCCATACATATCTATATCAGTGGACTAAAGAGAAGAAATTTTTCTTGTGGCTTTGAAGCCCTACATGAAAATTTCATAAAGATAAATGTATTATTTTACATCACCTTGACTATAACAGAATATCATTTCACATGATAGACTATAAGTATCAGTCTTGCTGTAAAAACTCAGCAAATAATGTTAAACACTTTCTAATCCTGTTATATGTACAAACTCCACATGTAAAGGTTGGACTGAGTTGGCAGAGGAATCTAGGTAAACATACATCTTGCCTCCCCCAGGTATACAGTATTGAATGGTGGATAAAAAGAGCTTTCTACTCAGATTCCCCAGTCCCTTGGGCATTTGAACAGTATACCTTTAAAATGGAAGATTCAAAAATAATACTCAAGTTCAACAAAATGAATGTTTTATATCTGTATTTCCCCAAGTCCTATCATTCAAAATTCATCTAGCAATTCTACTCACTATACCTAAACCATTACTTGTTATCTCTTTATTTACAAAATCTGGTTCATTTAAAAAGTCGAGAAGATTTTTTAAAGCAAATTTGTCTCATTCTTTTCCCTTTATGAACTGGACAGCAGCAACTACACTACAATTTAAAGACCAACTTTGGTACTTGGTAAAATCCTGTTTTTGAGATAGGGATAGAACTTTCCTCTATGATTTCACTGGCAGAGAGACCTCCCTGGGAATAAAACAGAACACAGACTAGCATTTTTTTCTTATACATTAGAGTTAGCCAGAGAAGAGATGCCAAACATGGAGCCAGCTGGCTACATTCTCTAATGCCCCTGAATCAGATTAAAGTGTAATTGGGAAATATTTAACAAAATAAATAAAAAATGCAAAAATTGAAAAAACAAAACTAAAACCCATAAATAACATTATTTAAAACTAAGTCTGGGCAGCCATAAAAGATTCTTATGTATAAATTTAGTGACCTTCATTTCTATTTGAGTTTGACACATCTGGCCTACAGGACCTAGAGAATAAGTGACTTTGTCTGGAGCATATAGCTAGTATATGTCACTGAGGAATAAAAAACAACTATCCAGCAGCTTAACCTGCTGTTGGGACGGAGACATAATATGGCTGTGTGTCTGTCACAGACAAATAATAAACAAATATTCTTACATTACTTTGATGTTTACTGGTTTCCATGGCATGCATTACATCGGGAGGTTCCTTCATATGTGAATAGTCTGATATTCCTTTTGCAGCATCATGTTTCTGTTTGTAAAGAACCTTGAAAACAAAAATACATGTGATTTTTTTCTTTCTTTGTTACATCAAATACTAATCTTTTTGTATTTTTATTCAGTGAAAATCATAATTATTAAATTACAAAATTTATAAAATGTTTTCTTATACACTGGAATTCCACCACCAAGAGTGGAATTTGTTTTTAACATCTACTCAAGATAATATATGGTATTCTTGATACTACAATTTGAACTTCTAATTTTAACCTTTTAGCTTACTCAAAATCTTTCTCCCCACCAATGAATGTCCACTAAGATCCACCCCAAATCCACAAATTGGAAAAATCTAAAGAATTTCAGATTCTTTCAGGCTATTTCAATACATTCTGGGTCTATTTATATAATGACAAATTAACCTAAAAAATCAGAAGATCAAGAAAAGCAGCTGTTTTGCATTGTGTAGGCAAAAGAACCATGTGGTTCCTGTATTGTTCACTCATCTAGAGATTGTTTTGACATTATATAGCTACAGTTATGACAGCAGCAAATTCCACACATTCAAACCAACATCAGAAAAATATACCACTTACAACAATTTTTCATATAATTAAATGATCTCCAAGTTTCTAGATTTTTATGGAATCACTAGATCATTTCAAATCACTAGATCTTTACCTACAAATTTTGCCTTGCTGAGTCAATATCCAAATCTATTATGAATGAAGAGACATAGATGAGGTAGTTAATTGAGGAAGATTTTGGAGTCAAAATATGGGTTCAAAACCTACTACTAGATACATCCCTACTGTGATTCCCTTAGTTACCCAATAAATCATCTAAAACTATAAGTTACAGATGAGTTACCAATCAGTATTGAAAAGTAAGTTTCCATATTAGGAGTTCCCTAATCTGATGTAATCACTGTTATGACAAATAATGTTCTCCATTACCAAATTGCTTGATACTGATACCAAAAGCTGATACTGATTATATAATTAAAACTATCCTATCAAAATATAAAGCAATTGTGTTGATATTAAAAAATGTGGACAACAGAATTGCAGAGGGCAATCAATAATTGCTAATATTTAACATTATCTTAAAGATAATTTTCTACTTTGATAATACTAAGTAATTCCAATGTCTTATAATTTCAACTGTTTGTTATATAAATACTATGTAGTGAATATTACATTTTACTGTGAAATGTTATTTACAATACAATGCTTACAATAAAAATATGATTGTGATTAGGAAAAAGGGATAGAGAAAATGCATTTTTGATAAATTTATGTAACAGGATATAATAATGAAAGAATATAAAAATAATGGAATATGTGCAGATAATCATTTTGTTTATTGAGATAAGAAATTTCCTTTCCAGCTCAAAATCTGTAATCAAATGAACCATGATCTTGTGATTCTGAACAGAAAAAAAGCCATAGATGAAGGAGTCCCAGTATCATAAATGCTTTCCTCAGGAAAGGAGCAATGAAAAAATCAGGATCAGGAAATAAAGAAGTATTGATACAGATCAAAGTATCCAATCCCAAGAAAAGACACACAATATTAAAGAAAAGTCTGACTGAAAAATCAAAAGCTGAAGTTGATATCATCATATTCTCCCATAAAATATCTCATGGTGTCTTATGTCAGATAGTACCTGATTGTGAGAGTATTCCTAGAATTGCAATCCAGTGGGATACCTATTGGATGGGATATTTAGGTATGTCCTGAATGAATATCCAGGACAGGAGACAGTCACACAGACTGGAGAGCCAAAAGAAAAGGTGTGTCTTAAGAGAGTATAGAGGGGAGAAAATAAGGGAAAATTGGAGATCAAAAGTGGCAAAGACTACAGGGAGGTCAAAAAAGGTTGCAGATAGGAGAAAAAAGTATTATATTGGAAACTAAAAAAATTGTTATAACTTTGGGTAAAGGAGTTTGCATAACCAATTGCTGGAACTGTATCCAAAGACTTTCTAGCAGGAAAAGACTTGCTGGAATTTATGCTGAAGTGGCATTGGGTTTCAAGAACCAAGGTTCACTTCCATGCTGCCATGAAGCACTGAAATAAAAATTTAATAAAATACTGGGCTAGAAAGATTAGATGTTGAACACTGTATGGCATTCCTTATTTGGAACCAAGTCCCAGAAACGGTCATTTAAGATACAGCATAAGAATGACAAAGATGCACAGATTAGTTCATACTACTTGAGTGAAATATAATAGTTGTTCTATATGTTGAATCAAAAATGCCTTTTTCTTATTGTTTTTGATATTTCTTATCTGTTGTGTTTACTATTTTGACTTTTTATTTATATAAAATGAATTCATGTCTATAAGTCAAAGAAAAATGAAGAAACTATTGCTAGCTATACAGTCAAGCTGAATAAGTCGAGAATCTAAATAAATCTTGGATCAATTTTTACACTGCCCAGATTTATCAGGAAACTCCTCAAAGTTAATAAATATTTATTGAATTTTTAAACTGAACTTTGAACTTGATTTGGCAAGATAGTAGCAAAACTTGTGATTCCAAGATTTCAGAATGGAAAGGAAATAAACTGTCATTTTCTGGTTGAGGTCAAAGATCACATTTCATTTATCTTTGTGTCTCACAAAGAACCTATGATACATATATATGTGTGTATACTCATATGTCTATATATCACACACTATTATGTAAATATTAAGTAAATATTAAGTACGAACTATAGGGAGTGTGTGTGTCTGTGTGTAGTTAGTACTTAATAAATATTTACTGAAGAAAGGACCATTTTAACATGGTATTAATTAGAAGCACTGAAAAGGAATGAATAGAATGGTAGGCTTGGAATGAAGAAATCCTGGGTTTAAATTCCACCTCTAATACTTACTAACTCTATAGCAAATACTAGCTCTAGGCAAAGCCCTCAACCTTTCTATGTCATGATGTACTCCTAAAGAACTCATTCACTTTTTGATAGAAGGATTGGAATCTGTATTGATGGCAGGAGTTCTCCCACTGAGATCTTCATAATAACAAAATCATAAAAGCTTTCAGTATCCATGCTTTAATTTCCAATGATGTCATTGGAGGCTGCAATAGGATCTGACCCTTCTTCCCATAAACTTTGAAGCAATCCATGACTGTTTTTGAAGGACATTCTAACCTTTAATTTGGTTTGTTGTCTCTAAACTCTCAATACCACACGTATCTGCTTATTCGTTCTTTCCTTTTTTTTCTTGATCTTGGAAAAGTTTTCTTTTGTTAGCCACTATTTCTAGGAGAACATCACACACAATTCCAACCAGTGTTTTGGTAGCCAATAGAGCCAATTTTCTTCCCCCAAACCATTCATTTAGTATATATCTAAACCATGAATAAGGACTCAAAGCAAGATTACAGTACTAGTGCTCCTGAATGCTTCCTGAATGCTTAACATTTAAAGAAATTACAAAATAGTCTTTTGTTTTGTTCTGTTTTTAGTAGAATAGCAAACTGTATTACAAGTAAGAAGATTCAGGTTCTAGTTTAAGTATTGCCTCCAACCTCTCTGTACTTAAATTTCCTTGCCTATAAAATAGGGGAGTTTGACCAAATGATCTTAGACTCTCAACTTTATAACTCCATTCCATAATTTAAATTCTGAAATTTTGCTTATATATTTGAAATGCATATGTCATTTGGGTTTCAACCCATAAAGGCATATGACTTGGCTAAAGTGAATGAAAAATATTTTGTTTTAATATTCTCCATTTAGTATGGGACCTTAGAAGCTGGATAGTCATTGCTGTTCCAAGACTGTGGTTAGACATGTATTACAGGATTTCTGCTACATAAATCTCAAATTCAGTTCCTAGCACTCAGCTCTAATCTTCTAACCTAAGCTAAGCAGACATAGGCTATCTATATGACGGGACTGAAAGAAGCTGTAATAGCCATTTAAGAATGGGATCCATTCTTAAGGGATTAGAACTTTTTCAAGATGGGAGACAATTTCCTAATCATAAGCATAAGACTTATTTATATCTGGTTTATATCCGGTTGTCCCAAGAAGAAAAATCAAAAATACATTTTTTATTATATTAGAGCAAAGGGGATGAAAAATTCTGCAATTTTGCAGCATTTTTCATGGTGTCTATACAGAAAATGTAATTTCTAAAGCATGTACACACATTTCACTTTTACATTATACAAATAACAAACATAATGTTCTTCACACAATGGACAGGTAAAAATTAAATTCTTTTTTGTTGTTAAGGTCTATGAGTTTTCTTGGAAAAACTATCATAATATATAATTTTTTTTTTTTGCTTTTTGCTGAGGCAATTGAGGTTAAGTGACTTGCCCAGGGTCACACAGCTAGGGAATGTTAAGTGTCTGAGACTAGATTTGAACTCAGGTCTTCCTGACATCAGGGCTAGTGCTCTATCCACTGCGCCACCTAGCTGCCCCCATAATATATAATTTAAAAGAATTCTGAATAATTATGAGTTATAGAAAAATTACAAAATGTAAAAAAATTTATAAAAGAAATTATAAATTATTAAATGTACCATTAAATTTACTTTAATTCTCTCTTTTTTTGTCACACATACACACAGAGACTTTGCAAATTGAGAAAAACCCCTTAGCCCCAAAATAGTGTTTAAAGATCTGAAAATGTTACTTTTGTTGAAAAGTAACAAAATAAGGATTTGCTTCTATTTTGTAATTATTGCATAATTGTTTCTTGTCACATAAAGAACAGCATATAATTATTTGCTTTATAAAGTAGCCTATATCAGCAAGTGGAAGCTTAACCAGATGTTAGAGGTAAAAATAAAGTACGTGTTAGTCATGGTCAGGGATGAAGAACCTCAATCTTATATATTTTTAGCTTCACAGCCTGTATCTGAGATTTCTTTACTGCTGATTTAAGTAGAGACTGAATTTTATAATTACTAAGTACTAAAAGATTTTCTGAAAAGGATACCAAGGCTCATCATTTAAAAAGGAATTATCTGTTTTCAAGCTCTATGAAACAAGCTAGGTATTCTCTGCCAAAAAAAAAAACAAACAAACAAAAAAAGCTGTGAAGATAAAAAGAAGGAAAAAGGGTAGTCTGTCCACATAGGATTTTAAACTATGTTTTTTGGTATCAGGGTTGGAAGAGAGAACTTCAGGTAAATGTATCATCCTTGAAAGAAGTCCCATCTCCAAGAAGGGTTAAGAACTCCTTATAATCTTGCGAACCAGTAAACAGGAAGAAAGTCACTCATTGAAAGGTAAAAGTTCAGAGATGATCAAAGGGTTTAGTGGAAAGATGAAAAGAACTAAAATGATTTGTCCTGGAAAACAGGAGATCAGAAACAAATTCAGGACTCGATCTTATCTACATATTCATTTCACAGATACAATACACTCTTAGTCCACATTGAACCATAAACTATGATAATATGAATATCATTAAGTTGAAAACAGAGAAAGGGAATTGAATGAAATAGATAAAGAAGGATGGAAAAGTGAACAAGTAATGCTCAGAATTTCAGTTTTACTAGAGACAAAACTATGATCTGTACCAGTGAGGGAATATCCACATTAATATGGCCCACTCATGGATTTATTAGAATACTAAGCATTCTTGTGGAAAAGAGAGAGACATGAGCAGTATGATTGGGATAACAGCTAGACCTGCAAATTCATTGGCTTGGGATAATTAGGGAAATGCATGCTATTAATGCAAGGCAATACCTTTTCTGCAATATGTAACCTTAGAGAGATGCCTAGAGCATGAAGACTTTTAAGTAATTTACCTAGGATAACAGAGCAAAGACTTGCCCTTAGATCTTCCCAGACCTCAGATATGGATCTTTATCCATTATGCCCCATTGCCTACCTAAGTAACCAATGGGACAATTAAATGGATCTGGAACTGGTTAACTGGATGTTCAAAAAGTAGCCCTTCATTCATCCTAGCAGCTTCTTGACTCATTCTTCCTGATTTGTCTTGACTACAGTGACAACCATTCAAGATGAATGGCAATTACTAAAAAGGAAATAGCAATTAATACTTCAGTACCAAAATGGCAGCGACTCTGTTATGGAATCTGCCACTGGCCTTGAGCTAATTCACATTTTTATCTGCATTTTAGATAAAGGCACAAATAGCATAATTATAAAGTTGGTAGAAGCCATGAAGCTGGGAGACATTTCTAATGGATGGAAGTCATGATCCAAAAAGATTCTGATAGACTGGTGAATTTACTAGGAACAAATGTAAAGTCTAAAAGTTTAAGTTCAAGATATCAATGTCATTAATATAAGATACATCCATGATTATACAGCAATTTGGTTGAAAAATATCAAGGGGTTTTAGCAGACTGAAAGCTCAGTATGAGTCAGGAGTATAAGAGGAAAATTCAAAAAGCTGGTGGGATCTTGAGTTGCACTGGGAGGTCACAACTTCCAGGATTGGGAAGTGACAGTCCCACTGTATTCTGCCCTCATCAAATCTCAAAGAAAGTCTCATGTTCTGTTCTAGGCACCATAATTTAATAACCACCTTGTTAAACTAGCAAACTTGAAGACAAGACAATCAGAATTGTGAAAGACTTTCATTCATGTCATATAGAATCATTTGAAGAACCATTGATGTTTACCATGAGAAGATATAACTCTAGAGGGACAGGGGACATGAGTGTTGACCTCATGTACCTGAAGGACAATCAGGTGGAAATGGAGCTAGAAAATGCAAAAAAGGTAAATTTATTTTTGACATCATGAAAAAAATTCCTAAGAGCAGATCTATCCATAAGGAGTATGTCTTTGGCGATAGGGAATTACCCAGATGAAAGGATTTCAAGCAGAGGCTAAATATCACTTTCAGTGTAAGTGAATTAACATGTTATCAGTTAACACAGTATTTGCTAAGTTATTTTTAAGGAAATTTGTATGCATGGGGATCCAATGTATCATATGACCACAAAGCACTACTGAATGAAACTTGTCACAAAAAGACATTGCCCTCTACTTAAAAAAAAAAAAAGTTTCCATTTTTTTTCTTTAATACAGGCAAAACAAACACCATTGTGTTTTGATGACATTCGACTATGGATGCCCATATTTTTATAAGCAATTCTAATTTCTCATAATAAATACTTATTACATATAATTATGTAAATGATCATTCATTCTAAATCATTTTATTAGATTATGACTTTGTTTTCCATGACCAAACAACAGTTTTGTAAAACTTTACCTCACTCTGAAGTTGTGAAACTTCTCTTGCAAATACACTGTCAATTGTGGCTGGCATCTGCTTATACAGAGAATTGGAAAGGTCTGCCTTGATAGTGCCTTTGTACTTTGCCTGGTGAAACAGAATAAAAAAATAGCATTTTTATATTTTGCCACGAATACAGAAAGAGGATTAAAAGAACCATTCTATGGGAATTGTACTGATTATCAAAAATTTTTTTAAATACCTTTTAAGACTTTTATACACTGAAAATTTAGCTAAAGGTACTAAAATGTGGATGACAACTGAATTCAAGAGATTGTGGATATAGCTTTGAATGAAACAAGTAAAGAAATAAAAATATTGCTATATCCATTTATTATCTACATATTTGAAAAAAGCCAAATCATCTATATATTTGAAGATTTAAAGATGTTTGTATATTTGGGGCAGTGGTGAAACAAACATCAGAATAATGAGACATACGACTTTTTGAGAAAGTTGAAGATATTAAATTTCACTAGAAAAGACCAAAATGTAAAGACCAGAATAACTAACTTGTATAATAACTAATAATTAGCTCTCTTCTACCCACAGCTTTTAAAATGCTAATTCTCCACATTCAATGTTTAAATCTACCAACGCAGAATGACACCCACTCACATAACTTCCTCTTGGCAAAAGCAGGTAAAATATAAACCCAACAGATTGCCTACTACCCTTTTTCTACTCCACAGCAAAATGACTCAGAGGAAAAAGCAATCCAGATTTTACAGATTTCTCTTAGATAGTTATAACAATAATTAAATACAAAAAATAGTGACCTCTTGTCCCATTCACTGGAAGGGAACATAGCAGAACAGTTATATTACAAG
Organism: Myrmecobius fasciatus; assembly: GCA_023553655.1. NCBI lineage: Eukaryota > Metazoa > Chordata > Mammalia > Dasyuromorphia > Myrmecobiidae > Myrmecobius > Myrmecobius fasciatus. The sequence continues at coordinate 88,419 of JAJPUD010001618.1, read as the reverse complement.
TGAGGAACTACTAACTAATCAACAAATACTTATTAATAAAGGCAAGATAATAGTGTATAAAGAAATAGACTTGGAATCATGATGATATGAATTTGAATCTTGCCTCAGAAATTGGGAAGTCATTTAACCTCTCCTTACAAGGACAATGGGAGATCAAGTGAGAAAATATATTTAAAGGCAATCTGAAAGAACTGCATAAATGTTAGACATTAAGCTGTATTCACTACTTCCATTTTTCACTGTATATTTAACCTCAGCAATTCACAATATTCAAATTCCACTTCTTAATCTTGAATGATTGCCTAAAAACAAAATATGTTATTTTCCAGTTTTATTCTTTAATCTGTTTGAAGCAAATAGCATTTGACTAAAATGTCTTTCCCTTGGCTTCCAAAACACATAATTCCCCTGGTTCTCCTATATCTCTGACTTTTTCCTTCTGTCTCCTTTTACTATTCTTAATACTCCATTAATTACATAATAATTTATTAATATATTTAAAAGGAATAGCAGGTTGTACATAATAGTTTTGCAATTTCATGTGCAATTATCTTTTTTATTATACTATTTTATTGAAATTTTTATTTCATAAATTAAAAATGAAATATTTTAATCTGATCCATTTTTTAATTAATTAGCATTTATTAAGCTCATACTATGTGCATTCCCCAATGCATTGCACTACATTTTTTTAACTTTTTATACTTTCTATATCTTAAATTCACCTCCAAAACAGTGACTTCCAAATTTAATTCCTTAGCTCTGACTTTAATTTATTCGCCACATCCCCATTTATAACTATCTACCATAGGAAGGGGATACAAATTAGAACAGTTTCCTTAACTGCCATGTTAAATTATATAAAACAAATTAAGATGAAAAAAATATATATTGGTTCTCCTTCCTCTTACCCAGATTGGCCAATCATAGACCTAATCCAAGTAATAATTAGTGCAGAAATTTTGAACTATTTCATTTCTCACATTTCCAAAGTTGGCTCACCACTCCTTAAGGGATGTAGTGGGTAGAATTCTAACAGGAAAAGGGAGAAAAGGCATTCTAGGTGCACTGAAAAATATAAACAAAGAGGGAGGTGAATTAGGGGATATTTTGGAGACACAATTTTTCTAGTGTCCAATTCAAATGCCATCTCCTCCCTGAAACCTTCTGTTATTAGCACCCACTTTCTTCTTCCTGAGACTTTATACCGCTTTTTTGATTTACAACATCATGTAATAGTGCCCATTGGTCATTTGTATGGATGTCTTATCCCTCTTTCAGACAATGTCCACAAGGGCCAGAACTTGTTTTATCTAAACTGTGGTACCCACAACCCCTAGCACAGAACCCTGTACACAATCAGTGCCATTCCTTTCCATATGTGTTCCAAAGAAACTAGACAATCCTTCTGATTCTTCTGCCATCTTCCATTTCCATGTCTTTGCTCATACATTCCTGCATGCTTGGAATAAAATAAACTCATCTTTGCTGATTTTTCTTTCTTTTTCTTCAGTACCCAGTTCCTCAATCACCACCCTCTCCCCCATTCAAGTTAATCTCTCCTTCCTCAAATTTCTCATAGTATTTTTCTTGGAGCTGCCTTTTAAACTTAACATGCTCCTGACTCCTCCACCTCCAACCCCTGCTGACTCTATATTTCAGTACATGTCATTTCCCCACTATTGAATTGTAAAGTTCTTGAGGACAAATGACATTTTTTGACTCTACCTCTCCAGCACAGTACCAAAACAGAATAGGCTATCCATAAGTATTTACAGATTTAAGTTGAAAAATTTATGCTACAGCCTCAACATATATGTATATCTCAACATGATTTTGTCCTTTTCCCTCAGAATTTGAAAGTGTCCCAGAAAATATACATATCATTTTCTACTGCAACTTCTGATAACTACAAGTGAAAAATCAATCTAGTCACTAGACTTTACGGTATTTGCCATTCAACTAGTTCATAATTGTTACTTGTTAGGTTCAATAAATATTTGTTGGATTGACTTTCCTCACATCTAAATAAAAGTTAAAGATAGTTAAGTTTTTATTGATCTGAGAAGATCATATAAAATAACTGTACCAAAATCGATGGATGTTCTTTTTTCAAGCTCATTCACATTGACATTCAATACTTAAAGGCATTTAATGAGCTTATTAAGACAGGAAATAACAGTGTATTCAGAAAGAGCTATATGGCTAATCCATCAGTTCTGTGTGCTATATAAATCCAACAGATCACCAGAGTGAGTCTATATAAATAATAATGGATTTGAGTAAAATCCCACATTGCTAAATTATGGTATTATGCAATTCTTTAGACAGGCCATCTTTATATCCTATGATCATCCAACACTCTCATACAGTAGGTAAACTATAAATATTTGATGAGTGAATAAAGGAGTGGATTCTATTGGTGTACTAACATTTTGGTCTCCTTACAAAATGCAGCACTGTATAGTGGATGGAGAGCTAACCTCAGAGACAAGAGGAAAAAAGACTTGGGTTCAAATCTAGACTCTGATACATGAAGGGCTAAGTGACCTTAGGCAAATCATGTAACTTCTCATCTCAGTGCTCTTTGCAACTCTCCAAGACTTCAATACGCAGAGAAGGTACCAATGTGCACTAGCAGAGGAGTTCCCTCATTCAGGAGTTCCCTATGTCAGTGAAATCATAGGGTGCTTATTTGTTTTGCCAGAAAATATGTACTGTCCTCCATATTACAGTGAGATCTTTCCCCCATCCTAATCCTTCCTAAGATTCTTGAGGTAATCATGAGGCATCTTCCAGTTTGCAAATATTAGAGTTCTTTCAATGAACAGTTTTTAAAAACTTTTTCATAAATAGTTCAGAATCATTTTCATTAAAAAATTCAAAAAAATCATAAGAAATAAAAAAGAATTCAGAGAAATCTGAAAACTAACTTGTAAGAATAAAGAAAGGGCAGAATTTTTGCAGATATGTTACATACTGCAATCTTAAGTAGATATGTTTTCAAATTGCTGCCCAGTTTCTTGTCTAGGTCTTGTGCACGCTCTAATTTATATGGTCATAATTTCAGGATATTCTTATACAAAGGTAAGAAAAAAACTGGCAAAATTCAAGGCTCAAAAGAAACGAATGCTTCATGGATCTCATTGATGTGGATCCTCTCCTTCACCCCAAAGGTGCTGGTAATACTCTGTACCTTTCCCCAGGTTTGCGGTCAAAAATCTAAAAAATGTTCATTCATTTTATCCATGGTTTCTCTTCAATTTTTCTTCCAAAGAGGATCCACTGAATATGCTGAAGACCATTGCATAATCACTTTATATTTGAGCCCTTCAGGGACTAAAGTTCAGACTCAGCTTGTGGTCATCCACAATAGCTCACAAAGCAGTCCATTTTTCATTTGCCTAACTCCCACAGCTAGCCCACATTTGGCTCTTTACACTTCCAACTATTACTTCTAGTTGTCTTGAGAATACTGAGATTAATTAGAAGATGTGGTTCAAATTTCAGTTCTTCCTCTTACCACTAGTGTAATTTAAGCAAAACACATCATTGAGCCTCAGTTTCTGGATTTACAAAATGACTCGTACAAAATGAAGAATAGAGTGTTTGGGGATAGAGTGTGATTCTTCTCATTTAGGGTGATCACATGCAGAATACTACTCATCAAAGAGAGAATTCTTTTTCAGGACAGCATAGGATCAGTGGATAGCCACTGAATTCCCTTCTGATGCTGTGATTCGGTGAATTTTAGCATCATGGTCCCTGAAGGGTTGAAATATTATGAAATAATTTTACAATAAATAAAACTAAAAGTTGGTTTTATGAAAAAACCAACAAAATAGATAAACCTCTAGTTAATTTGATTAGAAAAAGGAAAGAGGAAAATCACATTGTTAGTCTCAAAAATGAAAAGGGAGAACTTTCCACCAATGAAGAGGAAATTAGAGCAATAATCAGGAGTTACTTTGCCCAACTGTATGCCAATAAATTTGATAACCTAAGTGAAATGGAGGAATATCTACAAAAATATAGATTGCCCAGATTAACAGAAGAGGAAATAAATTACTTAAATAGTCCCATTTCAGAAAAAGAAACAGAACAAGTCATTAATCAACTCCCTAAGAAAAAATCCCCAGGACCAGATGGATTTACATGTGAATTCTACCAAACATTTAAAAAACAGTTAACTCCAATATTATATAAACTATTTGAAAAAATAGGGAATGAAGGACTCCTACCTACCAAACTCTTTTTATGATACAGACATGGTACTGATACCTAAACCAGGTAAAACAAAAACAGAGAAAGAAAATTATAGACCAATCTCCTTAATGAATATTGATGCAAAAATCTTAAATAAAATATTACCAAAGAGATTACAGAAAATCATTCCTAGAATAATACACCATGACCAAGTAGGATTTATACCAGGAATGCAGGGATGGTTCAATATTAGGAAAACTATTAACATAATTGACTATATTAATAACCAAACTAACAAAAACCATATGATAATCTCAATAGATGCAGAAAAAGCATTTGATAAAATCCAACATCCATTCCTATTAAAAACATTAGAGAGTATAGGAATTAATGGACTTTTCCTTTAAATAGTCGGTAGCATCTATTTAAAATCATCAGCTAGCATCATATGTAATGGTGATAAACTGGAACCATTCCCAATAAGATCAGGGGTGAAACAAGGTTACCCACTATCACCATTACTGTTCAATATTGTATTAGAAATGCTAGCCTTGGCAATAAGACAAGAAAAAGAGATTAAAGCAATTAGAGTAGGTCATGAGGAAACCAAATTATCACTCTTTGCAGATGATATGATGGTCTACTTAGAAAACCCTAGAGAATCAACTAAAAAACTATTAGAATTAATCTACAACTTTAGCAAAGTTGCAGGATACAAAATAAATCCACATAAATCATCAGCATTTTTATACATCACCAAGAAAATGCAACAGCAAGAGATACAAAGAGAAATTCCATTCAAAATAACTATCGATAGTATAAAATATTTGGGAATATATCTGCCAAGGGAAAGTCAGGATCTATATGAGCAAAACTACAAAACACTCTCCACACAAATAAAGTCAGATCTAAACAATTGGAAAAACATCAAGTGCTCTTGGATAGGTTGAGCGAATATAATAAAGATGGCAATACTACCTAAACTAATCTATCTATTTAGTGCTATACCAATCAAACTCCCAAGAGATTATTTAACTGACCTAGAAAAAATAACAACAAAATTCATCTGGAAAAACAAAAGGTCAAGAATTTTAAGGGAATTAATGAAAAAAATGCAAATGAGGGTGGCCTAGCTGCACCAGATCTAAAACTATATTATAAAGCAGTGGTCACCAAAACCATTTGGTACTGGATAAGAAATAGAGTAGTGGATCAGTGGAATAGGTTAGGTTCACAGAACAAAATACTCAATGACAATTGTAATCTAGTGTTCGATAAACCCAAAGACCCCAGTTTTTGGGATAAAAACTCACTATTTGACAAAAACTGCTGGGATAATTGGAAACTAGTCTGGAAGAAATTAGGCATTGACCCACACCTAACACCATATACCAAGATAAGGTCAAAATGGATTCATGATCTAGGCATAAAGAATGATATTATAAACAAATTAGAACAATGTAGGATGGTTTACCTCTCAGACCTGTGGAGGGGGAAGGAATTTGTGACCTAAGAAGAACTAGAGGTCATCATTAATCACAAAATAGATAAGTTTGACTATATCAAGTTAAAAAGTTTTTGTACAAACAAAATGAATGCAGACAAGATTAGAAGGGTAGCAGTAAACTGGGAAAATATTTTTACATCCAAAGGTTCTGATAAAGGCCTCATTTCTAAAATATATAGAGAATTGACTCAAATATATAAGAATTCAAGCCATTCTCCAATTGACAAATGGTCAAAAGATATGAACAGACAATTTTCAGACGAAGAAATTGAAACTATTTCTGGTCACATGAAAAGGTGCTCCAAGTCACTATTGATCAGAGAAATGCAAATTAAGACAACTCTGAGATACCACTACACACCTGTCAGATTGGCTAAAATGACAGGAAATGATAATGATAACTGTTGGAAGGGATGTGGGAAAACTGGGACACTGATACATTGTTGGTGGAACTGTGAACAGATCCAACCATTCTGGAGAGCAATTTGGAGCTATGCTCAAAAAGTTATCAAACAGTGCATACCCTTTGACCCAGCAGTGTTTCTACTGGGCCTATATCCCAAAGAGATTTTAAAGGAGGGAAAGGGACCCACATCTGCAAAAATGTTTGTGGCAGCCCTTTTTGTAGTGGCAAGAAACTGGAAATTGAAAAGATGCCCATCAATTGGAGAATGGCTGAATAAATTATGGTATATGAATGTTATGGAATATTATTGTTCTGTAAGAAATGACCAACAGGAGGATTTCAGAGAGGATTGGAGAGACTTGCATGAACTGATGCTGAGTGAAACCAGCAGAACCAGGAGAACATTATACACAGCAACAAGACTATACGATGATCAATTTTGATGGACATGGTTCTGTTCAACAATGATGTGATTCAAACCAGTTGTGCTGCGATGAAGATAGTCATATACATCCAGAGAGAGGCCTGTGGGAACTGAGAGTGAACCACAACACAGCATTTTAACGCTTTCTGTGAAAATTTCCATGCATTCTGTTTTCCTTCTTAGGTTGTTTTTTTCTTCTTCTCTTTCTAGATCTGATGTTTCTTGTGCAGTAAGATAACTGTATAGATATGTATACATGTATTGTATTTGTCATATAATTTATCCTATCTAGCATGTATTAGATTACCTGTCATCTAGGGGTGGGGGGTGGGGGGTGGGGGGAAGGAAAGGAAAAGCTTGGGAAAAAAAAGTTTTTTTTGCAAAGGTCAATGTTGAAAGGTCACTCATATATTTTGTAAATAAAAAGCTTTATTAAAAAAAAGAAAGAAATAATTTTACAATGAACTTCAGCATGTTCAGTTCATGAACTGAAAGATTGATAAGAAACCATAGATAAAAGTCAGGTACAATGAATGAGTGAGCATTTGGGGATGTTGACCTGCACCATTTGGAAAGAGTATTATGAGTGTTGACTAATGCATAAGAAATACTATGAGATATCTTCAAGAGCAGTATTTAAGGGCTGGAAAGGAAAGTGTGCTAATCATGAAAAGAAAGGAGAGAAACGGAGAGGGACAGAGACAGAGATTGAAAAAGACTAAGAAACTGAGAAACAGAGACAGAAAGAGATGGGAGGATGGGGGGAGAGAGAGAGAAGGAGAAAAGAAGAGAGAGAGATGGGGTGGGGGGAGAAGAAAGGGGAAAGGAGGGAGGGAGAGAGGGAAAGAGAAAGAAAGAGGAAGGGGAAGGAGGGAGGGAACAGGAAGAGAGAGAAAAAGACAGAAAGAAAGAAAGAAAGAAAGAAAGAAAGAAAGAAAGAAAGAAAGA
>JAJPUD010001618.1:67047-80918 GCA_023553655.1 Myrmecobius fasciatus | reverse complement strand
GAAAGAAAGAAAGAAAGAAAGAAAGAAAGAAAGAAAGAAAGAAAGAAGTTGAACATCCTGACTGTTGTATTCATAGTCAACAAACACTGAAAGATGAAAAGGAATCCTTGAAGTTCATTGTGTAGATTCTAAGGAGGACTAAGTAGTACCAGGTCTGGAGTACTAGGACTAAGATCAGGAAGACTCAAGTTCAATCATACCTCAGACACTACTAGCTATGTGACTCCCTTAATCTCTCATAATCATCTGTTTCCTCATCTGCAAAATGAGGGGGTTGGTCTTGGTGGCCCCTAAAGTTCATTACTACACTAAAATGTATGATCCTATACATAAGAATTATTTGGCAAAAGGACATGGATGGTTTTTGATCTAATGAATGAATACATTTCTTATAAATCATGTTTAAGAGATATTATATATATACACATACATACACACACACACATATATATATGTGTGTGTCATATATATATATATAGCCTTAATAATAATCATTAGAATGGAACAAAATATGCATCTAGCATGTTTTTTCATTGTCCACTGATGGTTTCTGCCAGTGGGTGACAATATGCAATTATCATTGTAAAGTGATAATAATAACTACTATTTTTCAAAGTACCTCAATAATTAATAATTAAAATAAATTAGCTCCATTTTTGCCAATTACATTAATCATACACTTGTTATTTAAAAAATTAAAATGCTCTTAACACATATTTCATATGAAGTAGATCCATCCTACAGAACAACAAATTGGTAATTATAATGCACTTGGAAATACAAATTAATAAATAATGAATCTCACATAGTTACTTTAGAAATTCAATATAAAATCTCAGAAATACTATTTAAATTAATATTAACATAGGTAACAAGTCTTTAATAGAAAATTAATTTGATTTTTTTCTGAGTAGGTTATCCAACTTCAGGTGAACCCTACATGTTTATAAGAATGGAGCTTATTAATAAAATATTTTATAAGTTTTCATTATCTTACCTCAGAAATAAAAGCACCTATATGTTTTACATGATTTAGCAGAGGGGTGTCAGGTACAAATGTACACTTGTCTTTTGATTTTTTATATTCTCCTCTATAATGGATCTAAAAAAAAGAAAGAAAGAAATATATTTAACCTTAAAGGTAAAAAAAAAATTTTTTTACATATTTTTCAACAAAACTAGTAGGAAACTTTTTTAAATTTCCCAAACAGTACTCTCCCAATCACATGCATAAGGATGGTTGGAATGCTTATAATCCAGAGGGGAAAAAAAAAAGACTGAGAAAATCAAGTGAAAACTCTTCATTTTATAGATGAGAACACCAGCTAGTACACCACATTCTTCTAGTCAAATATGTAACAAGCCTTACAGGAAACAATTTAAAATAACAATAATACCTAAAAAGTGGAAATTATTCTAAAGAGTGATAAGAAAATCTTATGAGATATATGTGTATGTATATTTATGCATGTATTTATAGGGACACTAATTTCATAATTAAATGTTTGTTGAACCCTCAATATTTGCTTAAGCACAAGGGAATATCTCTGAAGGACAGAGATAAACTGACTCCCTGATGAGGAAATTTCTGTCAGTGGAAGTCCACAGCTTCTCTACTGCTTCTCAGAGAGCTGCCTCAAGCATTGATTAGTTAAATTACTTGTCCAGGGAAGTGTAAAAGGAATACCTTGAACCCAGACTTCCCTAGATCCAAGCTTAGTTCTCTATTCTCTCTATCATGCTTCATTCAGCTTAGAAAGATTTCAAATGGCATAGCCTCCAGAAACATATAATCTAGTATGGGTAAATGAGACATGTACAAAAAAAAAATAAATTAAGCTTTAAAAAGTTTTAAGTTAAGCTATAATTAAAAGCACAGTCAAATAAATATAGTAAAAATAATATAGGAGGTATTGTTTCTAAATAGGGAAAATCAGAGAAGCCTTCATGGAAGCAGTGAGTTCTAAGGTGAGCCTTGAAGGCATATAAAAATAATGAATAAGGCATAGAGAAGGGGAAACAAAGAATCCTTTCCTACCATGCGAAAAGGCATATACATCCATGGAAATAGGAGAAGACAGGAAAATATATAAAATATTCCAGTATTGATAGAACATTTCAATGTACATGAAGGGACTAGTATAAAATAATTGTAGAAAGGTAGGTAGGAATCAGATTTTGGCAAATTTGGAATGGCAAAGGAGGTTTATATTATATCTGAGCATGGAGAATCAATGATAGTTTTAAAGCAGGGTAATATACATTAGGAACGCCATTTGGTCAGCTGAATGAAGGAACAATTGTGCTTAGATAACAAGAAGTCTGTTTTCTCTAAGGGGCAGCATAATAAGGGATAATATAATGCAGTTTCTTGCAATATCATAGCAAATGCAACAAGACCGGTGCTAGGGAATAAGAGTGTTCACTGATTCATAGAATAATCATGTTAGAGAGGCCTTTTGTCTAATGCAGCTGTATTTCAGGGACATGATTTAACCCATAGTGGAGCCAAATCTGAGTAACAGGGAATCGCATCGTATCAAACATCACAACGATGCAACAATTCCTAGAGATAACCAAGTTCATGAGCAACTGACATCTAGTACTACCTTAAGTTTCAATGTTAAGCATACCCTTTTATTGTCTGGAAAAATCCTTAGCACTTACATATTTGGAAAACAAATTTCTCTTCCTCAGATATTAGATATAATTGGGGATTTCTGGAAACCATTAAACTCATCAATAATTAAAGCAATGATGATGGTATCATAAACAATATTACTTTGTATATTAAAAAGAGAGGAAAAAATACAGGCATCTCCACTATATAACCGAGAGCAAAATGATTAGGCAAATGTTGGACTCGTTATTTTTAATCTTGTACCACCACCTTTTTCTCATCACTTTCACATTCTTCACTGTAGTGTTGTGTGCAGTAATGGAGTGTAGGGCTCCTGATAAGCACTGACATAAGCAACTTGTTCAGGACATGAGTACTGGAAAAAGGGTTAAATATTTAACTTCTTTCTTTGTTGAACTGACAAGTAGAAAAGCCAGGATTCATGCACACCCTCATAGTTTTTTCCGCTCCATATTGTTCTTTCTTTTCCAATCTTGTTCTCCATCATCACCATGTTTTAGAAGTGGCTTATTTAAAACATGATGTTACTGTATACAACATTCTCTTAATTCTGTTTGTTTCACTTGTCATTATTTTGTATGAATCTATTTATGAGATGACATAAAATAAAAATCAGTGAGCTCATCATTTCTTATAGCATAGCAGTATTCCATTGTTATCATATACCATATCTTGTTCAACGATTCCCCAACTGATGGCCATTTCTGCAATTTCCAGAAATGCTGACTGTTATAAATGTCCAAATTAAGAACCTGTGAAGAAAGACCCTATTTGCATCCAGAAAAAGAATTGATAAACAGAATTATGCACAGAATGATTTTACAGACAGATAGATATATATAAAGAGATACACACACATACATATATACATATGTGTGTATATATATATACATTTCTGTGTCTAACAACAGTCATTTCTAGGGCAGGGAAGAGGGAAAAGGGGGGAATAAAGAAAGTTATATGATACTTTTATTATATTTTAAAAGGAATAGAAAGTTATATATAATAAATTTGCAATTTCATGTACAATCATCTTTTATTTTACTGTTATAGAAATGTTTATGTTATTTCATAAATTAAAAAGAAAAAGGGGCTTATTAAAAAGTATTTCTAATTTTATGGTTCCTACCAAATGTTTTCATTAAAAATAACAGCAAGGAAATATTCCCTGCTTTTTACATGGGTAAAGAATGCCATTAGTTAGTATTATTTTTGTACGGATTAATGGAATTTTCCTTGGCTCAGACTTTTATTTCCAAGGTAAGATAATGAAAACTTATACTTTGAGTAAGGAGAACATTTCATTTCTGCAGATACAATCAAAGTAGTAGTGTAGTAGTAGTAGTAGTAGTAGTAGTAGTAGTAGTAGTAGTAGTAGTAGTAGTAGTAGTAGTAGTATGTACATACCACAAATTTCAAAACCATTTTAAGCAAACTTTCTTCCCTCTCAAAAGGAAAGGAGATGACATTGGCATATGGAATATTCTAGAGTTTTAACTTTTTTATTTGACTTTTTTTTTAATTGAGTTGACTACTTATTGACTGAAGGGATGGAATCAATGCCCTTCTCAAAAAAAGAACAAACATAATTCACTACCAGCTTTTTAAAAAACAAAACAATATTGAGCAGAGAGAAAAAATTAAATATATAAAGCATAAAGACAAGAAAATCCAAAGAGTATCAGAAGTCAGGCCCAAAATAGAAAGTAGATGTGTAAAGAATGAGAAGTATATTATATTGAGCCCTAAAGGTAATAAGAGGATTTATAAATATATCCAAAGGTAGAAACCAAATGAATGATCAATGAGGCCATTTGACATCAAAACATTCAATCACAGATGAACATAAAATAATGCCAAAACTAAATTAATTTTTGTCCCAATCTTTGTGAAGGAAGCACTTGGAAAATTTTCCTTGTTTTTTCTTCGTTTTGAAAAACAATGGAAAAATTATAAAAGTCTGAATAGCAAAAATCATTCAAGACATATTTATAAACTATATGTAAATAAACTACTTGGATTTAAGGGAACAAGTTAGTGGATTTATCACTTCATTAGTATGGACACCCAGTCCAGCAATACCAATTTCTAGTCCTTTATGTCTTCCTAACCTATATGTAACATACAAGAAGATTTTGAAGACAAAGGGATATGGAAATGTTAGTTCATAGTCACAAGTGGACTTTTCCTATGGACTCTAATCCATTAAAAAGGCTTCCAGAATGTCTATTGGAAACTCCAGCATAACAAGGATATCAAATAAACTGGTGAAATTCTATAATAAAGGATGGATCATTGGACATCTAAAGAACATTAGACATGCTGGGACAAAGGCAAAATTATATCTGTAAGATTAAAATCATGTCTGAGCTACGTTCTGCATCCTCTTGAGATAAATAATTAGTAAGAACAATGTATTTAATCTCTTCTTCACTTTCAAAAAAGCCATTGACTCAGTTCCACATTAATTTAAAAAAAAAAAACTGAGCCACCCCATGAGAATAGAAACTGATAAATATAATAAGCACAGACACATGCTAAAAAGGAGAATTTTAACTAATTGAACTTCACAATGATACAGAAAATCTGTGTTGAAAGAGACATAAGAAACCATCTAAAGTGATTCATTCTTTAAAAAAAAAGTATTGATGTTTAACTTAGGATAAAACATAATGGTAGACATAATAAAGGCTACAAGAATTAATGAGATGTATTTCTAGCACAGTAGAGTGGAAATCTGTTGATTTGAAACCAGAAGATCTAAATCCAAAGTGCAGTTCTAAAATTTGCTACTTGTATGATCTTGGGAAAGTAATTTAACATTCTTTGGAGCTCATGTTCTTCATCGATAGAAGGATTTGTTTAGTTGTTTTTGAGTCATTTCTGTCTCTTCATGACTTCGCTTAGGATTTTCTTGGCAGAGATTTTGGAGCGTTTTACCATTTCCTTCTCCATCTTATTTTACAAATGAGGAATCTGAGGCAAATAGGTTGAAGTGCTTTACCCAGAGTCACATAACTAGTAAGCATCTGCTGCCAGATTTGAACTCAGGAGTCTTCCTAATTCCAGGTCCAGCATTCTATCTATTACACCATCTAGCTGCCCCATAAATGATTATGACCTTGGAGAGTCCTTCCAATACCATAGTTATAATCTTATGGCATTTGTTCACATAAAACATATCATCTATTAGAGGAGAGTAAATACAGAGAAATTTTTACAATATAAGGTAGAATTTGCTGAACGGCAGAGAGAAGAGCAAGCAAAAAGCTCTGGGAGACCTAAATTGGTTCTAGGACCAGCTTTCAGTACCAATTTCATTAATGACTTAGGAGGATCACACAGTGAAATTATCAAGTTAGCAACTGTCACTGAAGTCTTCCAGGCTCTGAAATGTCAATGTGACAGAGATAAACTGCAAGATGATTTTGCAAAGATGAGTGAGTGAATAGAAAGGAAAAGTGAGCTACTACAGTGTTAAGTATAAAATAATGTAAAGCATATTTAAAAGAAGATTGCTTTTTGAGCTATTACAATTCAGGAAAGAAATCAAAAAGTCCTTGCCAATAATAACCTGAATATATTAATCAGATTTGCTTCTGTGTGGGAAAAAATTCTTAATCATCATTAGGAATGGTATTGCCAAAAAATAAATAAATGAATAACATTTGTGCACAGTGCATAGTGCGACCACACCTAGGAAAGTATGTACAGTACACCAAATGCATGAACAAATGAGCAAATGATTTTCATCTGATATATATCTAGCATCTGGCATTTGGAAAGATTTTTAAAGATTGTGCCTTCAATCAAGTAAATTCTTCAATATTGCTTCTTACCAAACCTCATGGAAGATACAGAGCTTGTCAGCATCTAAAGAAAGACAAATAAAGTAAAAGATGAAAGAAAGGTGGCTTTATCATATTAGACTGAAAATGTTAAGACTGCTCGATCTGAAGATCTAATAGCTAAGGAAATATCATCAATATCTGGAAAATGATAAAAAGGAATGGATAAAGTCAACATCTTATCCAAGGATGCTGGAATTTATGCAATGTGATAATCAGAATCATGAAGTGTAAGTAAAGTGAGAAGGGATCCTATGATGATAGATCTAATAAACTTTAGACCTGAGACACTTATTTTAGAGGTGAGGAAATTGATTACTCAGTTTTCTCATTTATATAATGGATTTGATGATACATTGGGGCAGCTAGTGATGCCATAGTGCACAGACAGTAGGGGATAGAGTCATGAAGACTCATATTCCTGAGTTCAAATCCAATCTTAGACATTTCCTACTTGGGTGATCCTGGGCAAATCACTTAATCCCATCTGGCTCAGTTTCCTCATCTATAAATTGAGATGGAGAAGGAAGTGGCAAACTCCAGTATCTCTGCCAAGAAAACCCCAAATGGGGCCACAAAGAATCAGACAAGACTGAAAAAAACTACATAACAGCAAGATGACATATGAGGTCCCTTCCATTTTAAGAGCTATGTGTGATCAAAGTCACACAAGCAGTATGAGAAAGATCTGGGACTGAAGTCTAAACCCATTATTTTTTTTAAGAAGAAGAAACAAAGACCCAGAAACTTGAAATGACTTGGCCATGTCTACACAGCTTTTCAGTAGAAGATCTGGGACTCACACCCGAGTCCTTTGATTCTCACTGACCATTACTCTTGCAATCTCTTAAAAAAAAAAAAAAAACAGAAAGCAGTACAAAATGGCACATGCATTAAAATAGTTATTTCTGAATTAATTTATAATATTGTACCTTTTGAGAAAAAAACAAACATAGAATGCCCCAATCCTTTTCATCATTTAAAAAAAAGGAAAATGAATAAAAAAAAAAATTAACTCCTAACCTGCCAAAAAAAAAGCAAATTACAAGAGGATCTCATCTTTTTTTTTTATTCTAAATGAAAAAGCATCCTTTTAACTACTTGAAATGTGAGAGCTTTCCTCTGTTCTAGTAACAATATTCTGTAGTATTGTGTAAACAGGTCAGCAATGTCTTCTTGTACTTCTAGATTTTCTTTAGGAATTCCAGTAAAACAATAGAATGAAAATACAGTGTAAGAGGAATTAATCTTCAGTGCCAACCAGCACTGAACAAACTTCTGAACAAAACATTTCTCCCCTGTGTTTAGCTCTGGAGTTTTATCAATTAGCTGAAACTCATCCCAAAAGCAATATAGTACTAATGAAACAAATCTTATTCCTCAAAAAGAAATATGTTCTAAAGTTTTATGTTCACAATTTCATCCAGAATTGTAGGACAGCTTGGGGAAAGAGAACCATATGAGATAAGAAGGAGCAGTCTCAGACTCTAGTCTTAATTATGACACTAATTGGGATCGCAACTTCAAGCAAATCACCATTTCTCTTTCAGCCTTAGTTTTCTCCATCTGTAAAAATGGCAAAGCTAACTAAAAGGTCTCAAAAGCCATCGAGTCATTGCAAGCTCTGAAATTTTATGATGACATAATACCATGCACATTACAAAAATTCAACAAAATGTTTTATTTACTCACATCACTAATTAACTCGGTACATTTTCTAGCCAATTCCATGTTTCGGTCTTCAATGACAGGTTTAAGGAATACCTGTTTTCAAAAAAAAAGTAAAAAAAGAAAAAAGAAAAGAAAAGAAAAAGAAAGAAAGAAAGAAAAGGGAAAAATAAATCCAAGATCAACTTGTAAAATGCAAAACAGTTCTTCAGTGAAGCACTTTTGGAAACAAATAAGTGGTACCCACCTTTTCTTCTTCATCTTCCGCATCTTCTTCCCCAGATTTGACTCCTTCGCTTTCATCTTTGCAATCCTCAAAGACTGGAACTTTCATGTTTGTTGTTTCTGAAAAATTCCTTTAGAATTTTAAAATCTACCAGTGTAACTGTTTTTACATAGGGAAGCTTCCTGGAGATCTCAGTGACTGCTATCCTGCACTGCATTTAACCTTTCCAAGGCCTCTTCCTTATTTAGCTTACACTTGAAGTCCTTTATCTCAATTGAGCATGAGGGAACAGAAAGGCATCATGGACAATTTGCCAGTTACAGTCCTCAGAAGCAATAATAATTTTTAACTGATAAAATTCAATTGTCTGATCTTTTATAGTCAACTTTCTTTAAATTAGTTAAGAAATTCCAAAGAACAGATTAGGTTATAGCTCTCTAATTCAATCCTTGGAGACAAAGAGATCATTCATAAAACTAACAGGTTGAAAGGGTCAGAGGGGCTTAAAAGATTATGAGAAAACTGCCCAGTTATAACACTTAAGATATGGCAAGCTTAAAGCCTGTTATCTTGAAGCTTCTCCAACCTTATCTAACTCAGGCTTTTCCTTAAATGTCAGGCATACTTTGGTGGGGGCCGAAAAGGGAATAAGTGGGGGAAGAATTTGCCAAATTTTCACTTCTTTCACTAAATTCAACTTAAAAGGGACAAATATGTCCTTGAAAATATTACTTAAATAACATTCTCACTCTTTCTGATGTTGTTCTCTTGCATTTTGTTTTCTTATTCATTTTCTTTCCTTTTTGATCTGATTTTTCTTGTGCAACAAGAGCATTGTATAAATGTTTATACATAAAAAAGAAAATATTAATTAATAGCCATAGTCTAGAAATCATTTTCTTCAAAAGGCCCACTTTTAGAAATTGCTTAAAGCCCTGTAAAGTTAGCTTCTGTGCTTTTTTTTTTAATTTAAAAGGGCATTTGCTTCCATCAGAAAGTTAACAATTTGTTTTTCTAAAATCATTCTTACTCCCAAGATAAAGATTCAAGCAGAATGTTATTCAGAAAACTATTTGATTTGTCTGCTATAATCCAAGGTCATTTGAGGGAGAAGCCCAGACTGACCAAGCTTCTTTCCCAGCTAGATAACTCTTAATTTTGTGACTATCTCCTCTCAGAGATAACCCTACCCACCCCCCACAATCCTGCTTTCAGTACTCTTTTATGTGCTGCCTTCCCCAATTAGAATATAAACTCCTTAAGGTCAGGGATTACCTTTCTTTTTGCTTATATCAGCATTCCTGGCACTCATCCCAGTATCAAGCATCCTCTGAGTACTTGAATTATTGTTCCCTTGCCTTGCTTGCAGTCTTTACATATCTACATATTGTCAGTCTTGTTAGACCATCAACCATAAAATCAAAGAGAAGGAGGGAAGGAGAAAAGGAGAGAGGGAGGCAGGGAGAGAGGGAGGGAGGGAGGGAGGGAGGAAGGGAAATAAAGACAGAGAAAGAGAGAGATTGAAATTAAATACGGTATATATAAAAATTCCAAGTGCCTCATTCTTTCAATAAGAAGACAATTTGAAAACTTTAAAAGTTCTGTATGTCAGTTATTATTATAAAATTTACTGAATTAAAGAAAAACTCCACAATGCCATAATTACATATCATGTTGCATTTTGAGATGAGATTTCAGTGTATTACAGGAAGAAAGGGAATGGGGAAAGGGATTGAAGGAAAACACAAAGAGAAAAGAACATAGGAAAGTAGAGACTAAGACAAGAAAAAAAAGAAAAACAAAATACTTTAGGTAAAGTGAATGATTGATATTTGATTATACTATTATATTGATAAACACTGGTTAATTGGTTAAGACAAATGTTTTTGAATGGCATAAACAAAGTGATATACAATTAAAGAAATTATTCTATTGCAACAGAACTCTCAGCATCAGATCTGTTCCCCTGATCCCTAGGGGCATAAGATTTCATTCTTTGATGCATAGGATTATCTCAACAGGTGAGATGAGAGAGAGGACATTATAATGATTTAAAAAAAAAAAAAAAAAACAGGATGACAAAAATCCCAGCAATAGGAAACTATGGAATGTACACAAGAGACATCAAATGATCCAGCTTGACAAAAGGTTAGTCTATGGGGAGAAAGAGTCAGGTAAGACTGGAAAAGGCATAATGGAATCACAATCCAAAATGTTTTAAATGTCAGGTTGGATTTTTTTTGGGAAGGCAAGAAGGCATTCCAAGATTTCAAATATGGGAGTAAAATAATCTCAACTGAGTATTAGGAAGATAAAACAGAAGACAAATTGGGATGAAATGAGAGAGTGCAGGTGGAAAGATCAGTAAATGTGATTGGAATAAACCAGGCAAAATGTTGGAGAGGTGAGAGGGAAAAACTCTGTGACTCTGCCAACAGCTCATGCTCAAGAAAGAAAAACAACTTTGACTTTAAGGAACGAGGATACAAATCCTATCTCTACTATTGGTATGACTTTGTATGTATCACTTTATTTCAATAAGCCTCAGTTTCTTCATCTGTAAAATGAAGGAGATAGATTAACCTCTAAAGTCTCAAGCTATGATTCCTGTGCCAAGTACTTAAACACTGGAAAATTTCAAAGAATAAAAGTTAAGGTTTAATAGTTAAAAAGGATTATGTATCTTTGCCAGATGCAGAACTAGAAAATGATTCTACTTCACAAAATGATCCCTCATCTTACCATCAAGATAATACCATGTTCAACACTGACGAAGAGGGCATTGAACTTGAAGGCTTCAGACCTAGTTTCTAGCTTTACTTTCTCATAAATAATACTTTTCATTTATAAAATTTTCTACAAAGGGCTTTCACACACTTTCTTTAATTTGATCCTTTCAATGAGCCTGTGGAGTAGCAGGTATTGCTATCCCAGATATATAGATAAATAAAATAAGAATCACCAAAGGTGAGTCTTCACCAATTCTCTTCAAAGCTCCTGACTGGTTTACTATTCAATAGTTTGTTTTTATGTAACTTTTCAAGGTTCATAAAACACTTAACACAGATGACATCATTTGATCCAATGACCTCAGAGGTAATGCTGGTATGATTAATTCCATTTTATCAATGTGGAATCTGAGACTCAAGAGAAGTTGTTAAACTTGCACATTTAATTGAAGAACCATGCTTCACACCCTTGTCTTTCCAATCTGAGTCCAATGTTCTTCCACATTTCAATCCTACCTTTCTGCTATAGATCAGTAATAGTGGTAGAAAAAGGAAAGCCAACATAAGAAAAAAAAAATCTTCTTCTTCCTCTCTTTCAAATGACTAGGAGTTTAGGCAGAGAGCATCTCCAAAATTCTGAGATGTAATTTGGAAAGTTCAGCTTTTTATGATGCTATACCATTTGGAGCCAATATGGTGAGGAGAAATCCTATTACACCATTTCCTTATGCAGTTTCTTGATGTTTCTAATCTTTGACATAATGAATTAATTAAAACAGGAGCCCCATAAATCAATAAATTCTTACTATAAATTGTGCTTCAAAAAAAAAAAACAAATAAAAATGAAAAACCATAGCTTGAATAACTTAGAAAAAAAGATTCCTTTCTTTTCAGGATATGCTCCAGAAACAATATAAGATACAGCCAGCACCTCTGAGGTTATCTAGTTTAACATTTTCATTCAGAGAGAAGGGAATTGGTAGGGCAGGGGTGGGGAGAGCAAATAATATGACTGCTACAGTGGCAGCATCACCATTAGAACTCAAATTTCCTAAACAAGTCTCACACTTTAAGTCAGATTGTCTCATGTCAAAATCTAATTTCACAGGTTCTTCAAAGCAAAGAGATGATCTTGGAGAAATTCATTGTCCCTAGTTCACAAATAAAACCTTACTCAATTGACCTATTTATACAGAATTTGACAACTTAGAGCTACAGTTGCTTGTGATTTAAAATCACTACTCTCTATTCTATAAAATTCTTACACAATTCTGATCAATTTCCCTTTAAAAAGGGAGGGGAAAGCCACCATCATGTAGTTTGTCACAGCACAACTCTCTTCCCAACACTCCAAAGATATAATTTAGGGAATAAGAGGAGAATATTCTCCATGGATAGTGATCCTATTTCAGAATTTCTTCTCATGCTTGTTTTCTCCTCCATTTTTTTAAAGAGTTCAATAACATGTGATACATGCTCTCTAAATTGACATTTCCCAAGAGGGAAATAACTTTGCTAGATTTTTTTTTCTAATTCTATTTCACTTATTGGGGATTTTCATCTATGCTGTGGGATACCTTTTTTAAAATTATATTTTGGTCATTTTATTCCTGCAGAAATAAGGGTATTGCTAAGGACCTAAATACAGCAGTCTACCAGGAAAGACCTCAGTATCCAGTTTTCCCAGGTCAATTTGGGCAATTTATTTTTGTACCATTTGATGTTTCCTAAAGTAATCATACTCATTTTCTCCATTTTGTAAAATGACAATATTTATGTCATGATTTTTAAGAATTAATAAAGATTTAAAAAAAAAACCATTAAAACACCATTCCAATATAGAACATTAATTTCCCAATAATAGACTTACTAGGAACTGTACAAATAGGTACAGATAATGAAGAAAGGGGGGGATATAATAAAATGTCTTCTACCTACCCTCTTCCCCACAAGGCAAGAGAAGTTTCCAATTAGTTTTACCTTTAAATTAGAAACATTTAAACATCAATGATAAGCAAGCCTCTAATCTTTTTTAGGTTTGCTGTTTATATGTAAGCATTTGTATTTCCATAGCAACTGCCCAGTCACATGGGTAATTCAAATCACCTGCCCAAAGAAACACAGCTGGACTGCAGTAATGAGTCACAGATTGCTTGTCTGTTTCCAATACTATTAGGGTTACATGGGACAAGCATCTCCTGATTTTTGAACAATATTTACTACTGAGAATTTTTCCCCACCTTCCACAAACATATATGTTTTGCTATATATAAATATTTAACTAAATATGGGATAAGATGTGTTGTGATATATGTTTGCACATACATTTGTATATGCAAAGATACAAATAAATATACATATAAAATAATATATATGTTCTATTCTCTCCCCCACTACTACCAACAACAACATGATAAACAAGGAAGGAGAACCAAGTTCTGACTTTGGTAAAATTTGTATGGATAAAATAGGTTAATACAATTTGAAAGATTTAAATAGCAGCATTTTTTTTATATGAAAAATACTGTCTCTAAATTGCTAGCTTCAAACATGGCAAGCAGATGCAAATTAAGCCAGTTGTTTACCACTACCATCATCATCATCAACTCACATTTTTGGAGCACCATCTGGGGATTTGGAACTTTGTTAGGCACTCACTGTGTCATCTGAAAAGAATTCTATCTCTCCCTACCCACCCACCCTCTTCTCTCTCTCTCTCTCTCTCTCTCTCTCTCTCTCTCTCTCTCTCTCTCTCTCTC
>JAJPUD010001618.1:17711-66947 GCA_023553655.1 Myrmecobius fasciatus | reverse complement strand
ATATATGTCTCTCTCCTCTCTCTCTCTCTCTCTCTCTCTCTCTCTCTCTCTCTCTCTCTCTCTCTCCATCTCTCCCCCTCATCTCTTTCCCTTTCTCTTTCTCTCTTGATTCCTTTTTCTCAAATCTCTTCTCCCTCTTTCTCCCATTTCTTTCCTCTCTTTGTCTCTATCTCTGTCTCTCCTCCCCTATCTCCCTCTCCTTTTTCCCTCCTTCTATTTCCTTTTTCCCTTCTCTCTCTCTTTTCCCTGATCTCCTTTTCATCTCTTTCTTTTTCTTTTGTCTCTCTCCTCCTCCCTATCCATCTTTCTTCCCTCCTTTTTTTTCTCCTCTCTATGCTGTGTATGTCTCTCTCCTCCCTTTCTTTTCTCTGCCTCTGCCTGTCTATTTCTCTTCTTCCTCCTCCTTCTTCTCCAAAAGGATCATTATTTGGAAAGGCATAACAACGACTTATTTTACTTTC
The DNA here is from genome assembly GCA_023553655.1 of Myrmecobius fasciatus. Taxonomy (NCBI): domain Eukaryota; kingdom Metazoa; phylum Chordata; class Mammalia; order Dasyuromorphia; family Myrmecobiidae; genus Myrmecobius; species Myrmecobius fasciatus. The sequence goes on along the minus strand of JAJPUD010001618.1, from coordinate 66,486 downwards.
ACCTTCCACATTCGTCTATATTCGGACATTTGTCTGGAAGAGGACTTTGCTAGGCAACCATTCTTTCAAATGGTTTCTTAGGAAGAGAAATGTGAAACTCATAGTTCAAAATGTCTTCTTTTGAAAAAGAACCCTAGTTAATAGCTGTCTAATTTACTTCTGAAAGCTGCATTCATCAAACCTGTGTCTTCTTGGGCCTTTTATCATCACTTTGATAGCAAGGAACCAAGCTGACCATAGTGAAGGCAGCTTGAACAATAAGAGGTATAATTAGTTTTTACACAGTTCTTTAAGGATTTACGTAAAGCATTACTAATGATAGCTAACATTGATATATTGACTTAAGGTTTTCAAAGCACCTTAGATATATTATATTGTTTGATACAAAAGCCCTGGGAGGGAGATATCATTACAATCCTCATTTTACAGATGAGGAAACTGAAGCTGAGAGAGGTTAAGTGATTTGCTCAGTCACACAGCTAGGGTCATATTTTAACTCAAGTTTTCTTGCCTCCAAGTTAACTTCTCTCTCCTCTATATTTTGTAGCTACCTCCAATTAATATCTAATACTACTTTTATTACTAAAATATAACAGCAAATGATGTTCTCTATTTTTTAAACAAGATTATAAAAGCTCATACTTCTCTAAAACTTTTGTGACACAACATAGGGGTATGTATGTGTGTGTGTGAAAGAGAGAGAGACAAAGAGAGAGAGGATGATATTTTGTCATCAATAGTCGGATTCTTGATATAGTAGTTGGAACATTGAACTTGTAGTCAAGAAATGCTGAAGTTGAATTCTCTCTCAGATATTTACTGACTGTGAGTAAATCATTTAATCTCTCAAGTTTACTTTCCTCATTGTTAAAAGATAGTAGCACCTAATTAATAAAGTAGTTCTGAAGATCGAAAAAATATATAAAGTGCAAATTTTAAAGTGTTATATAAGTGTTATTATCATTATTACTATAATTATTTAATTTCTAAAAGAAAAGAATATACAATAAAAAAAACAGATTTTATACAGGGTTACAAACAGAATTTTTACAGTACATTGTTTGGCACAGGAAAACCAAGAGTATGTGTTTTTTAGAATCATACTTCAATCTGCATTCTGAATCCATCAGTACTCTGTATGAAGGTAGATAAACATTTTTCCACATGAGTCTTTTGGAGTTCTGCTTTTTACCCATGAATTTCAATGAATTAAGAGAAATGAAGAGATTATTGTCATGCATATACACTGGCACATTATATTATTCTTAATCAGAAGAGACAATTCTAGTTTACTAATTTGCTACTTGCAATGTTGGTTATACTTTAATAACATTAAAACTGATAACTTACTCCTCATTGGAAGCCCCAAAATTAGTGGCTAAAATGAAAGGAATAACTAAAAGAAGGAATGAAAGAAAAAAATAAATTTATCACCAAAAAGTACCTTTGAGAAGTAGAAACATAAAATTTTTAAAATGCATGTTTAGTATTTTTAATATTATTATTTCTTCCTTTAAAAATTTCTTTGAAAAGGTACAAAATAAAATGGACAAAATCTGGCTCCTTCATTGGTGATATGTCATTATTGCAGGAATCAGCTTTTAGTTTTCAGTTTGTTGTATTTTATGTGTGTGTGTTTTATAGATCATATATGTTTTCTGTTTTATACATAGCACATGTTTTATGTGTAATACATATGCATGTGTATTGGATGCAACATGTACATATATGCGATATATGTAGCTAATTCGCCACAGCTGCCAATTTCTTTTCAGAAAGTACACAAAGCCTCAATAAATGCAGAGTCTTTAATTACTTCTCACATCTGGAAAGACTTGACTATGAGAGTGGATTTATTGAAGAAACTCATCATTTGGCTGTCAACACCATCTCAAGAGTCAGAAAAAGAGCAGGCTTGATCAATCCTGGCAATTCTTTAACCCCTTCCTATTTCCCTTTGCTTAGATCATTCATGAAATTTATGAAAACAGCCAAATAATAGTCTGACGGTAGGTTAAGCAGGGGAATTGGAGGGAGTAACTTCATAAAATTTCCAGGAAAGATATACAGAGTTAAAATTTGTATATCAATATATAAAAATTTTAACAAAAAATGATGCAACAATAAAAAAAAAAAAACACCAGCTTGTAAGAGTAGTAGAATGCATTTAAGAAGAGCCAATATGGTTATTGTGCTATAAGAAATCGCTGGAAAGTCTTACTTGAACTGATGCATAGTGGAAATGAACGGAACCAGGAGAACATTGTACATAGTAACAGCAAGATTGTTCACTGAAGAAATGGGAATGACTCTGTTATTCTCACTAATACAATGATCCAAGATAACTTCAAAGGACTCATAATGAAGCATTCTATCCACCTTGAGAGAAAGAACTGATTTTGATTGAATACAGACTGAAGTGTGCTATTTATCATTTTCTTTCATTTTTTTCTTTTACTGAAGTCTTGTACAAAATATGGAAATGTTTTACATGATCACACATGTATAACCTATATTTGATTGCTTACCATTTTAAGGAGGGGGGCGGAAGAGGGATAAAATTTGGGATTCAAAACTTTAAATTAAAAAAAATGAGATCCATCATTATATCAGAATAGTCATAATTATAAAACTGGATCCATCATTATATCAGAATAGTCATAATTATAAAACTGGATGAATACTGGAATATTTCCTTATATCCCAGGGAGGTATGAATGGTAAGAACATCAAACATGGAATCAAGACCCTTCAAACTAGAATTTCACCTCCAATATTTAAATGTTTACTCTCAGGCAAATCACTTAACTTTTCTGAGACTCAACTGCTTCATCTGTACAATAAGCAAAGTTACAGCTGTATTACTTAACAATGGTATCAAATAGGATAGCATATATAAAAATACTATGAATATGTTAAAACCCCTTATAAAAAGTTTAATCATTGAACAAATTTCCATTAAGCACACACTATATACAAGACCTGTACCAGGTGCTAATGATGAAAAGATAATAAATGGCATTCACTGCCCTGAAAGGACTTAACATTCTACTAGGGAGGAAAGATAAGGCATGTACTCAGATAAGTATGAAACATTATCAGGTACAATAGCCACAAAAAGAGAGCCAGGGAAAGTACTTCAAACATATTTAAAGAGAGAAGTTAAGCAACTGAGGGAAAGGGGGAAATGCAAGTGTCACAGAAGATTTTACTGAGGAGAAGTTACCAAAAATCAACCTTCAAAGAACAAAAGAATTCTAACAGGTGAAGAAGGTGGGTGAGGGGTTGGAATGTGCTTCTGATACAAAAGAAGGGAAGAAATGATGGATAGGTGAAATACTCTCTGGCCCATAGGAGATTACATTAACAACCAGACCTTGGAATAATTAGTAATTCATAGAGAGTGGAAGCTTGAAGTTGGGGAGGGGGGAGGGCACAGAGGAAGGGTAGCATGCAAATGACTTATCAGGAAAAAGCACGCAGGTCTTTGAATTCAATTTCCTTAAGAATGCCTTTGGGCTTCGGGAACTGTGGTCTTTTTCTGCTAGATTCCCTTTAATCTCCCTGTCTAGCTTCCTCCCCTCACCCCTTTCCACCAATGGTCAGTTGAAGTAATGACAAAAACCAGAGGCATCACAACATAGAACAAAGAGCCCTGGGGACTTGATCAGAAAACCTGAGGTTGAGTCTTTGCTCTGCCATTTATTATTCATGGGATATTGGACACATCACTTAACCTCATTGGGTTTCAACTTCCTCATCTGTTAAAATGTGAATGATAATAACTGTGCCATCTATTGTAATGGAATAGTGAGGGGCTTGGATGAAATAATACCTATAAATCACTTTGTAACCATATTGTGCCTTACTTATACAAAGTATACTTTGTGAAAAAACTATTCCCATGTTTAACTTCAATGGTAGAAACTTTGCAGATCTATGTACAAGCCTCTAATTACTCTTCTATCATGTTTGCATATTTTAAAATGTTGATAATATGATAAACTTCACACCTCTATATTCTTACAGTTACAAGTTTATAATTGTAATGAACATCATTTCTCTCCTCTTTGGTAAATGAAATTAACACTCCCACGTGAACTGTAAATGTTAAATTGTTAATAGACTCCCTAGGGTTCACTTTTACTATCATGTCTCCACCGTGAAAAAGTAGGGAAATACTGCAGTTTATGTTCATAAGTGCTCTTTAATCAATTTATTCCTGAGTTTTACTCCTGTCATTTTCATGAAAGAAAAATGATTCTCTCCTGCAACCCAGGTAGAAGATAAATATCAAAATTAGATTGCAATGAGAAGCATTATTGTCTTCATGCCTTCAATACTTACGGCAATATTCTCAAAACAACAATGACATAAGAGAAGCATTTCTTTTTTTCATTATAGAACTGGCCTCCTTTCACTCATTACTTGCTTTCTTCTTGTCTCTTTTTATCTATTATTAAAAATTGTTTCCATTTAACTTCTATGCAAAAATTTCAAATTTTTGCTTAAGAAAGATGGGAGCTTTCATCCTACCTCTGTTATCTTATAAACTCTGTGACTTTTGATAACAAATTATTTGGGAATCAGTTTCTTGATTGGTAAAGTAAATGAGGTAAGGTGATTAAATTAAATAAACATGCTGACCCCTTCCAGTTTTTGGTAATGTATGATTCTAATGTATATTTTGATTCTTTCACGAAATTTTCTGGAATCTAAAGTTCAAATTAAAACTATAATTTGTAAGTATAAGTAATATGTGTAAGGAGGACAAGAATGTGGTTAAATTAATTTTTATCTGTGTTAGTGTTAACATTTGATTGCTTTCTATATATTTCAAAATTTATTTCTTCATTTTTTTCTTTCATCATGTTTTCTCTGAGAAGGGAATTTCCTCGTCTGTAACTGATTTTCTTTACATGTAAAATACAGACTTGTCTCCCCAGGCATCTTTCTGGTATGCTCTTGATATTGCATATAATATTGTGATTGCTTTGGAAACCCTTCTCTAAGATTATGGAATATAACCTCAGCTCTTATCTCTGGATATTTTGAAATTCATCATATTACTCTGTATATCACCTAGAATAATACAGCAAAAAAAAAAAGAAAGAAACACTTGAGGAGCATGAAAAGAAAAGAAAGAATGAAAAACATTATAGCACTGCAATATAGAGCACAGGTGTTAACACGAGTCAAAAGTCATAGACAATGCTTCTGAGTAGAGCCAGAATCAAAATAAAATGTAAATAGGAATTATTTAACAAAATAAACACAAATAAGATAATAAACAAGGAAAGTGATTTTCTAAGTGCATTCAGAAGGATTGTGATCTATAGTTTAGTGGCTCCATCTCTATTTTGAGTTTGACACCAATGGTGTAGACTTGGACCCAAGAAAATCTGGGTCCTTACTTAGGCCCTCAAAATGTATTTTAAAGACCTTTCCTTGATTTTCTTAATAAACTTGCTGATGATATATCTGTGATTGGTGATAAAAATTAAATATATACATCTAATATTAAATATATGAAGATATATTAAATTCAGATCAACCTTTTTAAGTCAACTATATAAAGTTTTTAGAAGTACTCTCTGAAACTATTCCATGTTTTACTTACAAATATTGGAAATTATTCCAATCTTTACAAAAAAAATCAGGGAATATAGAAGCAATATTTCAGTGTTGAATGTATCCTCTACTAATCAAGTCTCCATTAGCATTGTTGTGAAAGCCTGAATTCACACCCACATGCATAGTAGATAATGCATAATAAAATGATACAAATGGAATGGAATGAAGAATGATACAAGGCATGAAGTTCATAGGGTCTAAATACAGCCTGCCTTTTCTCTACAGACAGCCTTGGCATCCAAAGAATCTGCTCCATTTGAAAGCTGCTTACACAAGGCTGTAAAGGAAGCTCCATTAATGGTTTTCAATACATGAAAGATTAACACTGTATCAATCAAAAATAGGTCCATTCCAATAGCAGGTGTTCTACCCAATACTCTATGAACTTCATAAACTTATAATGGCCTTGATAGTGGTAAGTTAGAAAAGAAATTCAGAAGTTGTTCCCTATTTGGTCCAGAGTACTGAAAGAAATGGATTGACAAAATAGAAGACCAAGGAATAGTTAAGTGTAAGAAATGTAAGCCTAATAAGAACTCTCTTTTGTAAAGGAAATGCTATATGCTGTCTCCATGTTTCCATAACAACAGCAATGGCATACTAAAATTTATTCTTTAATACTCAGTCTGAAAAATGTTCACGTGTACCTCACTCAAAATAATAAATGTATTGCTAAAAGAGTTCAAATAAGTCATATTTTTATAAATCAAATCACATAGAGGGTTGGGAACTCATTTCAGTTCAAAGATACAAACAATTTTTTAAGTGACTACTATCTGTAAGGCAAAGTGCTAGGCCCTGGGCACACACACAAAAAAAATCACTGCCTTTGGGAAGTAGAATTTAGATGTCCTATTCGAAAATATTCTCTGATGGAATCTCTTGTAAAGTGTAAACTCCTTTGGTAAAACAAATCCCATAATTTTTATAAAATCAAATTTCCATATATAGCTTATTTTAGTATCTATATTTACACTATATTCTACTAGTTAAACAAGTTTAGAAACTCAGAAATGCATAAAATATATGTATAGTATTGTATAATATCAACACAAATTTTACAATAGGTACTTTAAACAGACCATAAAAGAAACCAAAAAAAAAAAATCAACATGAAAGGAGAGTCAAAAAATTTTCCAGATTTTTCCAGGTTGCAGGGGTGCTGTTCCCCTAACCCCCATGATGCCATGATGTAGAAGAGATAACTACACTGAAAATCCTATAGAACACCCTATAGACCCCACCTCAGTTGACACTTCTCCTACCCCCACTCCAATCTCTGTAGTGTTATTATGAAATTCAAAGGAACTAACATGTATATAAAGCATCTTAGAAACCTTGATGTACTATGTGGAAATGAGTTCTTTCCACACATATTCAAGGAAGCATTTGGTTAAGTCCTTCTAAACTCCATGCTTATCCTTTGATTTTCTTTGATAATCCCTTATGTCACTTATAGAAACATAAGTCATTAAAAGCCGTCAGGTCTTAGCTTAAGAAAAATATCTCAGATGCTTGATCTCAGCTTAAACAAGTTATTCAAATGTGTTGATGTGGGAGAATGGGAAGTAAATTTATTAAAACAGCTTCCCATCTCCTTAATGATCCTTAATGCATTTATATAAAAGCCTCGCTGATTGCCAATTAAATACAGCACAAACTCAAAACAGAAATACTTGCAAAAAGGACATATTCTATGCAATAGAAAAAGCTTATCTTCAGTGACAAGATTGCTGAAATCTTTCCAAATGAAAAAATTGTGTAAGATTCTTCTTTGACCAGAATATTCCAAGATTTTGATGATCTCTTTACTTTTTCTAAGTATAGCAATAAGTGATACTTTGATTAGCAAGCTTCTCATCTTCTCTTATTTACATATCTAAATAGAATTTTCATCACACTTAATATCAGAGCTAAACACTTCTGTAGGATCACATGACATATTTTTATATGTGCATACACACACATACACATATATATACACATGCACCAATGTCCAATGGAATTATTTTATTCTACTTGTATAAGGGGCAGTTTCTGAGTAGTGAGAAAGAAGTAGACTTGAGCTCCATTTGTTACCTCTATAACAACCTTGAGTATTTCCCTAAGTCTCAATTTCCAAAAATCTATAAAAGGGAGGATAATATTTCTATTGCTTATCTTCACAAGTAAAATGAAAATCAAGCTGATTAATATGTGAACAATGATGAACACCATATCTCATTTGTCCAATGATGATTTTAGTTCTTTATAAAAATCTGATGCAAAAAGTTTGCTTATAATAAATGTTAGCCTAAAATGATGATGGTCTTTAATACCATATCATAAGCAAACATTTTATAATGCATAGTAGTTATGTTTGAAAGACATGATTTGAGGCAGCATGTATCTGAATCCATGTAAGAATAAATTGTACTATAACAGGGATTTTGTTTTCATTTTCATACATCATTCTTGCTTTTAAAAGTGGGGCCCCATATGGTTAAATTCCAGAATAAACTGAAAATAAAACTTCTTTATCATAAGCATGTATATTATTGGAAAAAAAAAAAAGAAAATCCCTATTTCCCAGCTGGCCAAAGACACCATTGCCAAATGAATAAGATACAGAGTGCTTGCTATAGGACCCAAGTGAAGGCAGACAGTTCATCCAACAAGTTCAACTAAGCACTTGGAAGAAGCATAAATCATCTTGGTGAAGATAATTACATGAGTTTTCTCATGTCAAAATGTGTTGGGGTCTAAGTGGTAAGGGGATGATTAAGCTGTCAATTTCTTGATCTGTATGCTTTCAGTGAGTCTTTATCATAGATAAAAGCTGTATCTACAAGGAAAGGAAAGGCAAAAAATTGGGACCACTAGTAAATACTTGAGAATTTTTCTCCATTTGCAATTTTCTCCATAACTCACTTCCCAATCCTGGAAATAGAGAAACAGGTGTAAAGATGGAAAGGCAAAGGGGGAGATAGCAACTTAAATCAGATAAGTGGCTGAGGCAGGCTAAGGAATTTAGAACAAAACAGAATTATAAGTTAGGAGATCTTACAGATCATCTAGTCATAGGATAATATAATTTGAAAACTTAAAAGAATTATAGGGATTATTCTAGTCCAACCCCCTCATTTTATAAATGAAGATACTAAAATTTGTAGGGGATAAATACCTTTACACAGCTATCCAATGGCAGGACTTAGCCTAGAACCCAGATCTTAACTCTCAATTCAGATCTCTTTTGATTCAAATAATCATTTCATTATTCAAGTTACTATGGATCTAGAGAGACAGTGAGAAAGACAGAGACAGAAAGAGAGACAGTCAGAGACAGAGAGAGAAGGAAAAAGAGACAGACAGAGACAGACAGACCAACAGACAATGGAACTTTGTGTGGACCTCATTTAGTCTTCAAAGATCCAAGGTTACTCATGCATTTTTTGACATGAATCAATGGTGAAGGAATGAAAATACAGAACCAAGACAAATCCCCCCTCTTTTGTGCATCTATAAATGATGTACTGGATCAGTAATTTCTTTTGAAATATCTATGAAACTTGAGCCAGGCACTAAAAATGAAAATGGCATGGAACTCTGATCACCTTGCTCTTCTAAATATAGATACAAAGCTGTAACTTTCTCTAAAATAGAAATGTAAAAAGTTAAACAATCAACCAGTGAATCTGATTCATTAAGAGAGCTGAGCCCTAGTATTTTTATCCATTATTTAGAAACCACAAGGGTGCTGAAGCTATCCTAAAATCAGGAACTTTTTCTGTAAAGAAACCAAATGAATATGAATTCAGAATTGGGAGGTGGAGATTGTGGGTTTCTAAATACACTCGCAATACTTCCATTTACATAGTTGTGGGAATGTATCTCATAGAAATCTAAAGTTTTATAGAAATCTACTATTTAGAAGCCCTAGCTCCATTCTAGCTGAAATGCCACCTCCTCCAAGAAAATTTTCCCAATTCTCCAGTTCTTAGTGCTCTACTCCCCACATGCAAGTCTCACAGAAATTGTTCTGCTTTTATTCAGTGGGTATTTTGTTATTACTTATTTGTGGAGAGATTTCCCCAGCTCTGCCCCTTGGTGACTGGCGTGACTATCCTTAAGTAGGTCTTTCCTAAATGACTGCTGAAAAGAACTAAACTCCACTGTGAAATAATTTAGGAGGCAGGAAATAGTAAAATCTTTCTGAGGCTGCTGTACTACAGTGCTTTGGAGTTTGGGGACTTGCCTCTGAAATCGAGCACAGACATGTCATTTAACTTCTTCATCCTCAAGTGTCTTTATCTGCAAATCTAGCAGGGTGAGGATAGGTGGTTGCCAGGGTCTCTTCCAAATCTTAATCCACTATTCCATAGTTCTATACTAAGACTTTTTAGGTTCTATTATCCCTTGTGTGAAACCTAGATGGCACCTCCAATCAGGAAAAAAACATTATTACAAATGGCTACCATTTATATAGCATTTATCTAAGGACTTTGCAATATCATCTCATTTAATACCCCTTAACAATCTTGTGAGGTGGATGCTATTATTATTCCCCATTTTACAGATGAGGGAACTGAAGCAGATAGAGTTTAAATGACTAGCCCAAAGTCACATAGCTCCTATGGTCTGAGCCAATTTAAACTCAGATCTTCCTGACTACAGCACTCCATCTACCACACAACCTAGTTGCCACACCAGAAACAGACCCTAGATGAGAAGCCTCATAGAATTCTCCTAAAAATGTAGGAGAAACTTGATTAAGCTACTTGGAAAACAATAGGAAAGGAAAGATATATTTCTGTCATAATCCTTAATATTAATGTATGTATACACAAATATTAGAATTATAATATGTAATTATAAATACACTAATATAATGTATATATACACAAACATACGTATGATATATATGTGAATGACATATCCAAGGTCTATTATCACCACAGATTAAAATTTGACACTGAATCCTTAGTTTTTCCATCTATTTGAAAGGGAAGATGAATATATTTCTACAGTGTTTCACAATTTTCCTAGGAATTTTCATATATGTAACCTAGTTTGTTCCTTATAACAATCTGTGAGATAGGGAAGTAACAGAAACATTATCTCCATTTAACAAATGAAAAAAAGTTAAAAGTATAATTCAATCAATTAATCAACATTTATGAAGTACCTAATATTTGCTAAGTACTGTACTAAGTGCTAAGGATATAAAAAGAGGCAAAAGATAGTTCCTGACCTCCAAAAGTCCACAATCTAACAGGTTAGAAAATAAGCACATAAATATGTATGACACTATATATATATGCAGGATAAATAGGAAGTAATTAACAGAAGGAAAGCAATGGAATTAAGAGGGTTTAGAGAAGCTTCCTGTAAGAGAAAAAAAAGTAATTCACCCAACATCACACAATAAGCGAATATAGGCTAAGAAGTCAGGTCCATGGCTTTTTCTATTGAATCATCTATTGAAAGTATAAGCAAAAGCAACAAGATGATAATTCACAAGAAAAATGGACCCCTGATGCTCTTCCCAAGGCTTCCCATCTGTTTCTGAAATGCTCCCTATTTTATGCTTTCTGTGCACAAGTCCCAGGGCTTCCTGCTTCATAATCTTCAACCTGAGTCTTGAGGGCATTAAAAAATATATATTTCTGCATTTCTGAGTATGGTTTCTTTCTTTTTACAGATCAATCCCAATATCCCTATCCCAATCAAAGATTTGGTCATTGAAGCCTCTCATCACTCTTTTGTCTCCCTGACGCCTCAATACTCCATGATTCCACCCCCCCTACAGCTTAAGACCAATCATACGTGCCATTTTTCAGTGCTGCATTGTAATTAAGTGCTTTCTGTTTGCTCCATTTTAAAAAATAAAATGTTGAGTGAAAAACAATTGGACTACATATTCTTTAAGGAAAGCTTGTGATGTCATTTTCTCTTGTGAACACAAGCCCGGTCATACTCTTTTCCTTAACAAACATAATAAGCAGTTCAAAATTTTATTGTTGAATGAACAAAAGTCAATCCACATAGATTCTGATAGATAAAATTATTGTAGATGCCACATTTCAGGACCAGATCTATTTCAAACACTACTCAAAAATGGCTATATCCAGAAAACAGGCTCAACTATCTAATTTAATTTAAAGGAAAAGAAGGAAACGAGCATATATAAAGCACCTACTATGTGCCAACCACTGTGCTAAGCATTTTACAAAAATTATTGCATTTGATCCTCACAACAATCCTAGAAGGTTGCTATGAATAACTTCATTTTAGAATTGGGGAAACTGAGGCAAACAGAGGTTATATAGCTAGTATTTCACAATTTGCTTTTGAGTTTCATGTTTAAGAAGTAATCATTCACATATGTTTTACAAGAAGAATCTAACCCCCATGGCCACACAGAGCAAGCAGGATTACAGATTTATTGGTAGAAAGGATCTCAGAGATTATATAACCCAACCCCACCTAATTTCCCTGACTTCCTTCAAATAAGTCAAAACAAAAATCCCACCATCTACCAAAACCCCTAAATGCTAGCACCCTTCTTCTGACATCATAAATATAATATAATAATATAATATAATAAAATTAAATAAATATAAATATACACAGGGCACATGTTTTCTTTCTCTTTATGTCACATCCCTTATTAGACTGTAGCATTCTTGACTGAAAAGACTGTTTCTATTCTTGTTTGACATCCCCATTCCATAGCACAGTGCCTGGAACATAGGAGATGCTTAATAAATGCTTGTTGACTTCTCTCTTTGCAGATGAGGGAACTGAGGCCCAGAGAGATTAAGGAGTTCATAAAAGGTCAAACATTGACAGTAAATAGTATAGCGGGGATTCAAGCCCAGCTTATCCTCTGCCAACAATTAATAGTATTCTTTCTAGTGTACCACTCTTTTACAATATATACTTTAGCTGTTAGGAAAAATAAGCATTTAATAGAGTAGAGAACAATTTCCAAATTAATTTTTAAAAATAACAAAATTATTTAAGTTGATGGGAATTTGATACATGGAGGTTACATGTGGATTGTATGAGCAAATGAAAATAAGTCTCTATTCCATAGACACATGAAGCAGCTAAGTACACATGTTTGGTATATTCATAGTTATGTATTTCGAAATGGATATAAACACAAGCAGTGGGGAATTAAATTCTAATAGAGCCAAGAGTGTTGCTTTGAAAAGCTTTTAAGCATTTATCTCTGCCATCATCTCATGGGGAGTTCAAGCTTGCTTTTCAAGCAACAACATTCTCCAAACCTCTAAAAGGCAAATACTTATTGTAGCACTAAATCTGTCACAAAAAATAACAAAATAAAATTTAAAAAAATATTCTTGGGAGTCAGATTCCACATAAAAAAGAAAGTTTTCATTTCATCCAAAAATGGGGAAGGAAACACTTATCTTCAATGAATACTTTCCATTAGCCCTGTTCAAAAGGAGGGATGTACAAATAGGCCTGGAGTTATGGCTTTTTATTGCTCTCTCCACTCTGATGAATTTTTTAGCTACCGTTTATATGAATTGCAAAATATATGAGCTGGAAGAGACTTTAGAAACCATGCAGCCCAACACCCTCACTATGAAGTGAGATGAAAAAATTAAGAGACTGGAAGAGAATCACAGAGAAACTTAATGTTTAAACTCACCTCCGCTGAAGCCAAATTCAGCTCTTTTCCCTCCATGGTAAGTGACCAAAGGCAGAACAGAGATTTGTGATGAGAATAAGTAGCCAACAGCATGTCACCTAGATGGCTCTAGAACTAAGAGTTCATAAAAGATGTCATTCAGTACATATATGATTCTAAGAAGGAGGTAAGCCAAAAATGTAATGAGAACAAAAGATAATAGCAACCAGAATTCTGCACAGGTGCCCAAAGAATGTCAAGAATCTAGCACAATGGGAATAAATCTAAGGATCCACAGATGGAAAATTCATGGAATGACAGAGAAATATGGCACAGAATGGATCGGTCGCCCTTTGTTCTCAAAGAAGACCAATGCATCCGGAAGGTAATGTAAGTTAGACTTAATTGAGGGAGGGCTGTGCAAAGTCACCAGCCTCAAGTGCTCCTCCAGAACCATCAGTGGAAAGATAGGAGGCGCAGTTGGAGGGAATATCCACATTGATGGCATCATGGATTGGAAGTCTTTATATAAATTTATTTGTGGGAAACAAATTCTTCAGGGTTCTTCAGGGCAAAAAGCACAAATATGATTGGTTTTAAAAAATACAGAAATATCTATCTCAAAATTATCATTGAAAAAAAAACTTTAAGAAATTTCATCTTCTATAAGAAAGGAAAATCCTCTCCTAACCCTCACTCACCAAAACGAAATCTCATTCTGTTAAGGAGGAAAAAATATCTTTGAACAAGTCTTTCTAAGGTATAAACATCGCTTAAATTATCTTTATTTTTAAAGAGGCACTTATTTCATGAGAAATATTTCCTTATTATTGTCAGCAAATTTGCACTGGGCTCCAATTGCAAATATGGAAGATGCTAAGCACTAAGAATTAAAAGGGATATAAGACACAGCACATTATGGGTGATCCAGACACATACATAAAATTAAGCAAAATGAAAAGTGCTACTATATGACAAAGGTGAAATCATCATTCAAATATAAATATTATAATATTTATTGAAAGGGTTCAAAAAAAGAAACAACAAACAACTCTCATCCTTTCTTTCTCCTGAGATAGTTATGGAAGGCTTCATAGAAATGCATCTTAAATTGGGCATTAAATGACGGAGAAAGAGAGATTTCATAAAGGAGGAAAACACTGAACAAGACCCAGGGGTAGGAATGCATATGCCACATTTGGAGAGAAAAAAATAGACAACTTAAAGAGTGAATCTAACCACTCATATAAGAGAGAAGAAGGAGAAAAAAATGGGAATGCAGTTGGATTTTGAAAGACTTTAAAGGCCAAACTACAGAAAATGAATTTTATCCTACAGCCACTGGGGAATTACTAAAGTTTTCTGGGTGTCTGTACCCTCATAGTATCATAGATCTATTAGTGGAAAAGACTTCTAAGATCATCTATTCCATTTCCTTCATTTTATACATAAATAAAGAGACCCAAGGAGAAAGTATCTGGGTCACTTGGAGTCACATGGGCAGTAAACATTTTTGTTTGGGGTAAAGAGGAAAAGAAAGTGAAACTATAAATCATAATATATTGTTTAAATAATTATACATCATAAATCATGAATCTGTTGAGTGTATGGAGGCAAACCTAGTGTTGGTAGAGGGATAGAGGAAAGAGAGAAGTAGTAGATGTCAAATATTATAAATGACTTTAAAAGTTCATTAAGCATTTTTCTCAAAACAACCACATGAGAATAGTATCACAAAAATAGCTAACAATAATATAGTGCTTTAAAGTTTTCAAAGAGCTTTAGGAACACTATATCTTTTTGTTCCCATTTATAGATGCAACATAAGTGCCATTTAGTATTAATCTCTTCTATAATTCCATTAACATTTTGAAATTTCTTCCCGGTGCCTCTCTGTGGAAAAGCACCATTATGGGTAATGTCCTTTTCATCTATCTACTGAAATTCCTATGATGTCATAACTAAAACAAAGAAAGTGCTCCAAATTTTGGGATTCATTTAAGAGTTCAATAGCAATTTTGGTGAAAAAATATCTCCATTGTCAGTACATCAGATTACTGAAATGTTAAGTAGCATTTCCACTTGTCAAAGTACTATTATATCATTTGTCTCCATCATTAAAGTAACACCGTCCATTAACTAGAAGTTGAAAGGGTTTTTTTTTTGCTTTCTGATTATAAATTAAAAGATTTTCCATATGTATACTCAAATTTACAAGAGGGAGGTATAGCCTATTTAAGAATGATACCTGTTTTTACATATTTTCTAAACCACTTTTGCAGCACACTGTAAATGGACATTTTAGGCATCTTTACTTATTATAGAGGATAAATCAACCAATTGGCATTTATATCTTATCCCAGAGCCAATAGGGAGAAATGAGGAGGGGATTCATATGAATGACACTGTTAATGTAAAAACTGCAAAATTTGAAAACTGATACAGGGCAAGAGAGATTAAAGAGCCAATTATATATCCAAAGTGTGAAGCTCAAAGGAAAGGAGGCTAGTAGAATGTTCAGAAGAGAGGTTAGAGAGGTTAGGTTCAGAAAAGAGAAAAGAAAAGCAAGCTCTGTTTTAAATGATGTGTTTGATACATCTCAAGATTTCCATTTCACAACATCCAACAATATTGACATTATTAATAACATCATTGTTATTGACATAACAATGGAAGCAAGCTCAATTAAATATATAGGAGGCAATATTTTGCACATAGTTCATCCTGGTGCATGTATTTTACAATAATGAATTGGCAAATCTATATTGAGATTATTTTCTGTTAATTCAGACTGACTTAAAAAAGCAAGAACAATAATAGTTCAGTGTTTCAAATTTAGAAGAATCTTGTGCAAGATAAGGGGATTGAACCAGATTACCTCTGAGTTCCTTTGTACATAAAGATCTGGGGTCTTGTGATCTGTTTCCTCATCTGATAAACTGAAGGTACTGGTCCACATAAACTCTAAGACCTGTAAGAACAGTATCTGTAAGAATAGTATCTTGAAATTTAAAAAATATTAAATGGTAATTTTTTTAAATATCACATTGGAAAAGATGCATAAGAATTGGTGACATGAACATCCTATCTCATTCAATACCTAAGAAGTAAAAAATAACTATCATTTATTCCAATGATTCCAGTCTCCTAAAAACACTTGTTCATCCAATCAGAAAGCATTTATTAAGAATTTAGTATGTTTCATACATGTGATTCCAAGCAAAAGTTATTCTCTCCTGAATGACCAAAAAAATAACTCAAGTATCTATTTGAATTTCTATCTAAAGTAATAGCCTCAAGGCTATTTTTATATGAGGCAGACTACTTTTCAGTTCTTGCTCACAAACAATAAAGAATAAAGATTGTAAAATAGAAATAATATTTTTACTTCGTTACTTTAAAAGTTATAATTAGATCATTTTGAAAAGCGATGAAAAGGGACAGCTAAATGGTGCAGAGGATAAAGCACTGGCTCTGGAGTCAGGAGGACCTCAGTGCAAATTTGGCCTTAGCCACTTAACATTTCTTAGCTATGTGAACCTGAACAAGTCTTTTAACCCCAATTAGAAAGAAAGAAAAGAAGGAAAGAAAGAAAGGGAGGAAGAAAGGCTAAAATCAACCTGCTCTTTTCAAACATTAACTAAAACCTATAGTGTTTTAATAGATTCCCTTTCAGATTAAACATATATAAGTAATTGGCAACTGAAACAAAAAGACTGTACAAGCTTTGACTGATAGATATGTAAATGGTTTACAAAGATCATTTGGCTTTGTTTTACTTTGTTCTGTTTCCTAGGGCAGATCTATGATACAGAAGTATTCACATTACAGCCCTAACCACTTAGCATCAATGCCTTCAAAAGCAACAGTAAGACTCTATGAAATATTCCCTTGACAATACTTCCAAACACAAAATCTGAAGTTGTATGAGCATCTAATATGAGTGACTTTTAGATCTAGAAGTCAGATCGTCAGATGCCCTCAATTTGATGAATGAAAGAACTACGTTCCAAAAAGTTAAGTGACTTGCCCAATATCACACAAATGAGATGTGAAGCCAGACTTTCTGGTGCCAAATTCAGCATAACTTTTTCTATTCTTTCAGATGCCTCTTAGAAATAGAAGAACACAGGAGATGCTACACAGGACCAGAAAAGGTTCTGAATTTGGAATCCTACTTTTGATATCTGCTCTGTGACTTTGGGAAAGTCATAGTCTTCTGTTCCTTTGTAAAGTAAGGGGTTAGACTAAATGGCCTTGAAAGCCCTTTCAAACTCTCAGTCTATGATTCCAGGATATCTCTGGAGGTCACACAATCCAATGAGGTGAGCACAGGCTGGGAATCAGAAGCTCTGGAACTAAGTCCCAGCTCTGCCACTGGCTAAGTTGTTTGACCTTAGACAAAACACTTCATCTCTTTATACCTCAATTTCTTCATCTATCAAATAGTACCTACTTCCTAAGCTCTTGTTCAAAGGAATTGAAGATGAAAGGGACTTTAAAGGGAATCAAATTCAATCCTTTCCTGTTACAGATTTAAAAAAAAAACTAACCCAAGTCAAGTCATTTGCCAAAGGTCACAGAAACAGTAAATGGTAAGGTTAAAATGTGAACATAGGTGTCCTGAGGCAGTATGCCATAGTAGAAAGGTCACTGAACCAAGTTCAAGATTCAAACTTGTCATTTACTAGCCAGGCAGAAAATGGAGAAGGTTTTTCCACTTTTTTGAGGCTCAGATTTCTTGCATCAATAAAATGACTGTATAACCTACCAAATACAGCTATTGTAATAACTCAGCTTTTTCAAACTTTTAAGTAGAACATAAATGTCCTGAGGGCAGGAATTGCTATTTTATTTTTTAAGGTTTTTTTTAAAATAATTATTTAAGTATCTGTCAAGTTGTTGTTCAGTCATTTCAAATATGCCCTACCCTCCTTGGTTGTACATGGGTTTTCTTGATGGAGATACTGATGTGATTTGCCATTTTCTTCCCAGATCATTTTACAGATGAGGAAACAGAGGCAAGCAGGCTTGTGACTTGCCCAAGATCCCATGGCTAGTAAGTGTCCAAGGCCAAATGTGAACTCAGATCTTTCTGTTTCCATGCCCAACACGGTGTCACCAAGCTGACTCCAAGTATCTATATCACAGTACTTTTGAACTCCTTACTTCCTTGTTTAAAGCATCCTATGAATGTAATAGGCTTCTGGCAATCCTGGACTAAACCACTAAGACCCTCAAAGTTGGAAAGGAGTTTTAAGGAAGAGAGTGGACAGGAGAGGTCATGGGGACCCAGCCATACAGAGCAGCAGAATGACCTTGGCTAACAGTAGTAGTGCCTTTTGTCATTCCCCTTTTCAAACTCCTAGAAGACCACGAGAAGTGACCACTGACCAGACAAGTGGAGAGTGATTTGGGCAGAGGCATTTGAGATTGGTTGGGTTGATTTTTGATCACAGGTGATTAATTACTAGAGTAGGTGGAGTACCAAAAATAAAAAAAGAAATAAGGAATTGACCATCCTGACTCTATTTGCCTTACTTGTATTGGATAAAACTGGAAGCTATTTCTAATTATATTCTTTCATTATTATAATTCTAACACAGATGCCTTATCCTCTTTGTCATAAACACATGTCAACAACTCTCTATACCTTCTGGGAGCCCTTTGTTTAAGGCATGTAGAGGCAGTTAAAGTACTGGAGCTGACATCAGGAAGACTAGAGTTCAATATTGGTCACTTAATAGTTGTGTGATTGTGCACAAATTATTTAAACCTTTTGGTTTCCTCATCTATAAAATGGGGATAATAGCACCGGGACTGTTGTGAGGATAAAGTGAGATAATATTTGCAAAATACTTTGCAAACATTAAAATGATAGACAGATCATCATGATCCATGATCATGACAATGAGGAAGAGGAGGAAAGAAATGACATGAGAGCATAGTTCTGCTCTGAGAACCACACAGGAAAAAGTGACCTTTCCACTGGGATCTCAACTGATCCCGCTGATTGCTAACAAATTTTAGTTCTCTAAGTGGTAGTATAATCATTGTTGTTGTTGTCACAAACCATTCAATAATTATATTTTCCAGTGACAAAATTACTATACACTTAGGCTATTTGAAGCACATAAGTGGTGCTATAAGTGCATAGAGTGCTGGACCTGAAGTCAAGAAGACTCATCTTCCTGAGTTCAAATTTGACTTCCATCACTTACTAGCTGTATGGGCAAGACACTTAACCTTGTCTGCCTCAGTTTCTATGTCTGTAAAATGAGCTGGAAAAGGAAATGGAAAACCACTACAGTATCTTTGCCAAGAAAACCCCACATAAGGTCATGAAGAATCAGAAATGAATGAAACAACTGGACAACTGAACTGGACTGTTTTGAAATCTATCTCATCATATACAAACCTAACACAGTGACCAAAGTTTACAAAAAAAAATGTGAGTTATGATTTATATTTAGACTCCAAATCCAGTATTCCTAAAGATAATAAAAGTAAAACTTCTTTGAAAAAGTCACACCAGAAGTAAAGTTTAATTATTCTTTTATTATAGCTATCAAGTCTATAGTCATATACCAAACAATCGAGAATTCAGTCTCTGTTTTATATCAGTTGTCAAACCCATTTACTTTAGGAACACTCCATCGGCCTCCTACTAAAAAAAGTCACAGCTCTGAAAGAGACTTTTGACAGGTAATCTAGTCTGTCCCCTGCCTATAAACAGGATTACAACAAAACTCCAAGGAACAGATGGGTATCTAATTCTATTTTTAAAGACCTCCAGGGAAAATGATTGTACAAATTGCCTTGGCAGCTGACTTCAATGTGTTGTAGGACAACCTATAAATATAAGGCAAGATGAGCGAAGAATTCAAAGTATAGCACAGCATGGGTGCACACTTATGGAAGGTTAACACTTAGCTGAGGCTAAATCCTCAAATTTTAACCATCCCTTCAATTGCTATTCCGTGTCCCTTATAATTATAATTGATTCTCAAAGAAGCAAGCAATCTACCCAAAATCAGAATTTGTGCTAGCAAGAAAGATTTCTGAATATAAAATTAAATGATAATGCCAAACTGCTTAGAAAATGGAATACTTCAGACAGGGAAAAAATGGATTTTGGATTCTCTGAAAAGCACATTCTACCAATTATCTCGGTAATAGAGAAATTTGTCTTGATAACCTGACATATGCAAGTCACAGCACAACGGTTCACTTCATGATTAGGGCAGTCAAGTATGACATTTCATCATATCAGATAGATGCTGGCCCCAGTAGCCCACACAGTTGAGGTTAAATATTGGCAGGATTTAGGTAACAGATTCTTTTTAACTCCTAATCCATACCTTCTAGATTCCAGAATGGTTCCAGTACTTTAAAAAATTGCCCTCAACTTGGATCAGTGTCTGGTCTAGGATTTCCAAAGGCTAGTCCAATAGGCTCCATCAAAATTTACATATTTGCCATAAAATAAAATACAGAGAGGAAATTGGGGGGGAAAAATTGGGGAGAAGATGTTACAACTATGTAGAGCAGCCAAAGTGAGTCTGTGTACAGTATTCTTCCTGCCTTGAACTCTTCCCTCAAAAGCTTATTCCCATTACCTGAATGTTTTTTCTGAATGTTTCAACTTTTCTTAATTACTTCTACTTCTGAATGTATAGATTCTCCAAAACCTCTCTGATTTTTCACTTTCATGCCTTCAACAGTGGGGGGCTTCATAGACAAGGAGACACAAAACAATCAATCTGTCAATTAGAAATGGGTGACTATTTTAACACCAGCACACATAGTTTGTGATATAAAAATAATCCACAGGATACGGGGCTGGGGAATAATTTTAACCAATTTTTTTCCAATTTCCCTCACATATATGGAATTTTATAAACCATAAATAAAAATATCAATTTCTCTTCATCTCACACACAAACAGAAAATTAAATACAGAATGGTAACTGGTATCTTTTAGATTTAGCCTTTTACAGAAAAGAAATGGCTCCAAAATACAGTTTCATTCCCTTTTCATTAAATACACATTGAAATGGATGCAAAATAATTTCAGTAATCCTATACCTGCCTTGAGAGTGACCTGAAGCACTACATAGAAAATATAAAAGTAACCTGAAACTTGGGGAATGATTTGTATTAACTCAATTCATTTGCTGTCCTTTATGTAATTCAACTGATCTCCTTAAGAGGGTCTAGGTAAACAAACTTATGCATTTGATTATGTGAAACAGCATCTTTTATACAGAACCTGGGTTCTTTCCCAAAGTTTGCTGCCATAACTTGCAGCTTTTAAATAGTGAGTAAGACTCTATTCCTATTCACCTCTATGGAAATTACCTCCATAAAGTTTATTCCAGGGTTATTACATATCATATTCTAGGGATTTCCTCAGTCTGTTCTTCAGGGACACATTACTATTGGTCCTTGACTCCGGGGGAGAAATCTGTCCCTCATTAGCTGTAGCAGACAGAGAGTGATTTTTACTTGACCTCATTTGTCAAGTACTGGGAGTATTAATGCTACCTGGGCATCTAGCCTGCAATGTATATGTTATAAGATATTAGGACATTAAGAAAGATAGAAAAGTATTCAGACAGGAGAGAAAAATCACATTATTTCTGAAACAAAGTACAATACAACATCTGAACATTACTTATAAAGTTTGTTTTACCTGTGTTTTGTAGATCATACAAAAATCAAATTAAGCCCAAAACTGTAGAAAGACTTTTAACCATTTTAAGACTGACTGAGTATAGCACTAAATCTATATTAAGTCTCATATAAATTGTTGCTATTCTTGCAGGCATTATGCAATTCAAAAGGTCATTTAATTTGATTCAATTCCACAGGCATTTATTAAATTCTTACTAGGCACAGTTCTAGGTATTAGATATATAAAGAAAAAATGGAAATGGCGCCCACTGGAGCAAATGAGATTATATTTGGAAAGTGCTTAGCTGAATATCTGATACATAATAGGCATTAATAAGTGTGTATTACCTCTCCTGCAATAACAAGTGTGACAATAAATAACAATAGGCAATGTTTAGATAGTCTTTAGGGTTTGCAAAGTGATTTACATTCTATAGTCTGATGATAATAAAGAATCAGGAGTTGTCTGATCATAAACAATAATAAACAATAAATTATAAGCATATTCTATGATGTTTCACATTATAAAAACGCTCTTCCATATATTATTTCATTGGTTCCACACAATACCCCTGTGGTAGTTACTATTACAAATGCTCATTTTATAGATGAGGACACAAATTTTGTGACATTAAGTGATTTATTCAAATTATCTGGATAAGTGTCAGCAACAGGATTTGAATTCAGATCTTCCTGACTTTTAAGTCTTCCTACCCCATGCTTTTTCCCTAAATAACACAGATTCTTCACTAAAGGAAAATGAAATCCGTACATATCCTGAAATTATGAGAGAGGCATAATTGAAAACGTCAACTGAATTAGCAAAAAAGTTTCTTTTTGATCCCAATATATGCAATCTTTGTTCAATAAATAAAAGAGCTATTTTGAAGGCACAAAATTACTTCCAAAAAATGGATCTGGCTGGCAAAAACAAGTGATTTATTAAGATTTTTGAAAACAGAACGTTATCCTGTGAAAAAATTGCTATTTCTCAAGACTATTATTAGGAGAAATGTCTTCGCAAAGAAAACTTTGAGAACCAATGGATCACATAACTTAATTCAATGATTCAACATTTATTAGACATCTAGTAAGTGTGAGACACTGTACTGAATATTGAAAATATCAAAAAGGAGTAGGGGGAAGGGGGTGAATATAACAAGAGTGCTTAACCTCATTGAGCTTGTTACATTGCTCTGAATCCCTGTACAGGAGGAGGATGTCCATTACCCTTCTCTTCCAAGTGAACCAATACTATGTTATAGAGAATGGGACTAGTTTACCTCACTGAATGACCTCTGAAGAAATATTTCTTTACTCCCTACTCCATGGTTAATGTAACTGTATGCAAAAAAATGTATGGAGGAGATGAAATAGAGGCACAAAAGGAAACACATGTTTTCTGATGTGGTCAATATATGTTTCTGTTTTGCTTAATAGTATTAGAAATTACTATGTTAAATTTATTATATGCTTTTAAAATGTCATATTTTAAATACAGTTTCAAATATAATTTTTTTTTCTTTTCTTCTTTAGATAATGAAATGATCATTATTGTTAATGCCTGTCAAGTTCATAATAAAAAATATTAAGGGGCAAGAAACATACTGACTTACAAAAGAAACCCAATATGATTTGCTTTAAATTAGCTTAATTTATCATTTAACATATTAACACAGGAAGCACTAGATGTGGGCAGGAAATAGTTTAGAATCAAAGTTGAGGGGCTAGATAATTATTCCCTTGGCCGGGACCTAAGGTGAATTGCTATAAACAATAAAAGTAGGAAGGATGAGGTGGATAAATCCCACCAAATTTAGAACCAATTTAGAAATCAGAAAACTGTTTATAAGTCAGAGATGGCAAGAGAAAGGAGAGTCAGCACATGCCATTGCTAAGAAGTGTCAGCCTCTAAAATAACTCAGACAAAGGATAAAAAGCAGACCAGAAAGCCAAGAGTAGCTATTCTGAGTACAGAACAGGAATAGCATGACTACCAAAACTATCCTTTAGGAAAGGAAAATGATGATAGTGGGGGAAAATGGGATTTCCTAGAAGGCAAGAGAAAAAAAGATAACACTTTGTGAAGAGGAGGCAGCTCTGAGGTCAGTGTAATTCTAAATTTAAAACAAAGTGCTAAAACTGAATCCCAAAGAGGAAATTTAATGAAATTATTAAATTTCACTTTATTAAATTTGGCCTGTTTTTCTAGCCTATTGCAATATTTTGGATTCATCTTCCCTCCCTGTTTTATGTGATTCAGAAACCTGATAAGCATGAACTCTGTGTCTGAACTTGAATCATTGATAAAGAATGTTGAACAGAACAGAGCCAAGGACAAAGCTTTGTGACATTTATTGATTCATGTTATATCCACTAGAATGTAAGACCCTTGAGAATTTGGACAGTGTAGTTTCAGTTTTCCCATCCCTAATATCTCATAGGGATATTTGGTGACAATAAATATTTGATGAAGTGAATTGATTGGTAATGTTATTAAATACTAATTATTGTTAAGTGGTAAATTGTTAATTTCATTAAATATTCAACTATAAGCTTCTTGAAAGTAGAAATTGATGTGGGGAGGAGGGGAGAAGGGTGTTTTATTTATATCCCCAATATCTGATATACAAAAGGCACTTAATAAATACTTGTTGATTGATTAAGTAAATATGTAAGTTTCTACTGTATAAAAGGCCCTGTGCTGGAGGATGGGGGAAGATTGAAAGTTTAGACAATGCAAAAGTTTTAATAATGTTTACTATCTAGTAAGAGAAAAGAGATAACACAGAAATTTATAATACAAAAAACTATAAAATAGGTGTATTTGATAATTTGTTCATATAGTTGTTATGAAACAAAAAACATATAAAGGACTTTTAAAAAGTTTAAAGTTCTATATAAATGTTGATGATGATGGTAATAATGATAATAATGATAATCAAAGATACTTGAAAATGGACTTGGTCATCTCCAAAGATTATCTTCCCTCACTTACAATCTCCAAGCAGAAGCTAGATAACTGCTTTATCTACAAGCTATTGAGGATCTCAGGGGCAGGTTGGTTCCCTCCAATTCAGTTTTTGTGATGCTATGAATAATTTTATTTACAAAATATGATGTAGAAATACACAATCTCTGAAAAACCACTGCATATACCCCTTTTCCTAAATAGCCTACATCAGCTTACAAAATTGCTAAGGAATTGGTTTAGGAAGGAATGAAATATAAGTGACTTTTTAAGTTATTTATCCTTCAAAATACATTCAATAAATGGAAGTATTTTGTTTCAAAATGCAACTATTGATTAGAAGTATTATTCACTTTCATGCTTTTACTAGTTAAGAAAATTTACAATCAAAAGAAGAAAAGTTGAAAATGTACCCTCAGCATTCTTTAACTTTGGGGACTTGTCCCCCCATCCCTCGTACAAATGTTCATGCATATGCATACTTGGGCATCATATACTCAGACAGATGCACTTGCATTTATTTGAATACTTGCATAAATATTAGTGTTTAAAATGCTTGCATGCAAAAAAATCCATTTATGAAATACCCAACTGCATAAATTAAGAGCCTTAGACACCTAGCAGCTTTAACACTTCACAAAGTGCATGCAAAAGTCTGCATGACAGACAAAGGTATAATTCATCAGAGAGCCAGATTCTCTCAGCAAGAATGCTATCTCCTAAGAGTCTGGAAGTAGCCTAAAAATCTTTAGACTACTACAATCCAATTTAATGAATTCCTAGTTTACCCAGTTATTAAATGGAATTTAGTAGCCTGAAATAATTAAGGACGTTTAAATACTCAATTTACAAATTGGTACCAAATAACCTGAAAGAGAATGTAGTTTTTAAATAGTTCCCTATCACAACACCTTCCCCTACCAAAAATATCATAGAAAGTAGTTAATATATTTAAAAAATCATAGAAAGCATTTAATATATTAAAAGTAACCTGCCTTGATGATTATTCCATCTAATATTTTCCACAATATTCAAATTAGAATCTATATCCTGGCATCATATGCTATATTATTTCTCACACTGACCATAAGTGACAAGTTCTAGAATTCTTAGAATCTAGAATTGGAAGGAACTACACAGATCATCTTGTCCATCACCCTTATCACATAAAATAGTGTAAACTGAGGTCCAGAGAAGAGAATTAACTTGTGAATAAACATGCATACCACAGTTATACACAACCAGAGACTCAAGAGGAAGTTATATTATATGTAAAAATAAAATAAAAATTTAGATTTGTATTATTGGCCCTAAAGAAAAATGGAAAGGGTCTATTGCAAATGTACAGTTAATACATATGACTTCTTTATACATTGTATTACATAATAGATGGTTGGTTATCCTTCATGCTTCAAAAGGACCACAATGATATCACTATGTTAGAATCAAGTTCTATTGTGTCCAATCATAGCTGGTCAGACTAATCCAAGTGCAAGTTGTGCACAAAAAAAGTCCATGTGTGGACTATTGTCGACTATGGATTGTTATGTATCATTTAATTATCAAGTCATTACCATTGTGTTTTTGAGTACACCTTAACATGAAAAATATAAGTAACAATGCTCCTAGAGTAAGGCCTATCTTAAATATATACAATAAATATATTTCCTAGATACCTCCACCAATATTGACAGACTTTTTTTTTCCTTTTCACTAGTATCAAGAAAGTGGAATTCAAAAACTGAAAATGAAACTTCACTTTTCTAATGCTGTAGAACCAGGATAAAAAGATGTTTCCTCTCAATCTCTGTTTAATTAAAATCTATAATGTTTTGCTAATGAAGATTGATATAAAAAAATCAATAATCCCAAGAGAACCACATTTCATTTCTAATTCTTACTTAAATAATTTTAGTTTCTCTTATAATGCTAGAAAGAAAACAAAATATTATAGGGTCCTATGATGTTCTGAACCTATAATATGGACAGATACTATTTTTAGAGATTGTAGTAATACATTTTGCCATTCAGGGATGTAGAGAATGACAGGGATTTCTTACATTTTGGATATGTGATAATCAACAGATCACCTTTTCCCATTAAAATAACCTATTCACAAATTTCATTAACATAAACAAACTCTCATCAATAAGGATACAGCAATGAGATCAAAATTAATTCATGATTTGGAAATCACATTTGACCTATTTATTGTGTAGGCTTTGGATTTACCAAAGATTTGTGAGTGACAGATACTATAATTCATATTTCTTCACAATTTTAAGAAAACAAACATATGAAATAGCAAATTTGAGGGGGAAGAACTTGAAATAGTTATTATCACTTATTCTGAATTTCAAACTTCAAATATTCAAAAATCTCACTTGTACAGATATTCCCTCTAGCATTATTGATTAGAATATACCTTTGCCTTCTTAACCTGTGCAAATCTGTACAAGGTTTCCTATAAATACTCTGTAGAAATAAATGTCCAATACCTATTGAAAGTGGGGTGCCAGAACCATATTTGGGTTGCCATTGCTCCTTTTCTGTACATTCCTAGCCTACTTCCCTTTTCTAACCACACATTTCCTGACTGATAGTTTTTATGGTGCTCCTAGTACACAAGTCATTATCATAAAGACATATGGTGAATATAAGTATAATATAAGAGTATTGAACTCTGAGTCAGTCACAATTTCTATTTTTCAGAAATGATGGAGTTCCACAATTTGCAATGCAATAGTATCATATAGCAATCTACAATTGTATCTATGAGTTACAATATATACAATGTACCCAATTAATATACTCATGATAACATAGTAAATATAGTATACTTTGATTTGCAAATTAAAGTTTGCAAAGCACTGTGCAAATTATCTCATGAGATCTTCACAATTCTGTGAGGTATGTATAAGGAAGAATCATGGAATATGCATTTATATAGCACCAACTACATGCCAGGCACTGGGCTCTCTTTTTTTTTTTTCAAATATCTCATTTGATCCTCATGAAACCACTGTCTGGTATTATTATTCCCATTTTAAAGTTGAAGAAATTGAGGCAAAGAGAAGTTAAAGTGACTTGCCTGGGATAACATAGCCAGTAAATGTTTGAGCCAGAATTAAACTCCTAGTTCCAAGTCCAGCACTCTTATCCACTTCACCATCATTTGGAACAACTGTAGCCATTTTAGTCATTCTTCAGTTCTTCAATTACCTAATTATTTGAAGATGGAAATGTCTCTCGTATTGAATTATCTAAATAATTGCTCTAATTCTCCACTTCTTTTTCCCTCTGGGTAGATTTGGCCTCAGAATGAAAACTGTTTCAAAAGTAAAAATTATGAAAATTTCAAAACTGATAGGCAGCTTTTGAGCTAAAGTCTACAAACAATTGCAAAAAACAGAAAGCCAGCTGTCTCTCCCTTGGCAAGTTCCCATTTAACCCAAATAAATAATGCAGTGTTTTCAGTTTCACTTTTCCTTTAGGATTTTACTTTAATTACTGCCTAATGTCTGTCTCTATTAATATCTTCTCTTCTGTCCTTTCAAATGTCCACTTGAACAACACTGCTCAGTTGACTTACATTCCTTTCCACTTGACCATTTACACGGTCAAACTTGGCTAATCTTTCCCCTGAAAGAGAATCATTCACATGTTATCCTTCCCTTAAAGGTTCCTTGATAGAGGAAATCCATCCAACCATATATGAGCATCCTAGATTTTGACAATCCTTCTTATTACCATGTCCAACTCTTCTTGATCCCATTTGGGGTTTTCTTGGTAAAGATACTAGAGGGGTTTGCTATTTCCTTCTCCAGATCATTGCATAGATAATAAAACTGAGGCAAACAGAGTTAAGTGACTTGCCCAGAGTCACATAGCTGTTAAGTATCTGGGGTTGGATTTGAATTCAGGAGTCTTCTGAATAGGTAATACCTAGCTGCCCAATCCCCACCCTTCATTTAATAAGTCTAGAGGATGCTTAGGATTGCAAGTATTGTCCTACTTCTGATACATGTGACTGAGTAGCATATAATGGTATATTTGCCACGTACAGAAGGTGAAAACATAGGTTCCTCTGGAGGGGGCTGTGGTATAAAAAGGCATAGATTCAGGGAATATGTTGCTGAATAGTGGCTCAAGAACTTAGTGATTATGTGGCCCTGGTCATAGTCACTTTTATTCATTTGAAAAATGGAAATAATAAAAGTTGCCTGACCTACTGTACAGGGCAAGAGTGAGGACCAAAATAGAAGAGATAGAGAGAATGTTATATAAATATGAATATGTATTATTATTTCCTTTCTGTAAGTCAAGGATCACTTCATTTCCTGCCTCCTTCAAAACATATTAAATTCCTAGATGAATATCATTCAACTATATTTTTATTTTTTTAGTGCTAAAGGTGAAAAGGAAGGACCTACTATTCTTTGCATATAAATCTCCTAACAGCTAGATTTCCCATTTTTTTTATCTAATGGTACCTTTCTTCTGAGTCACTTAAAAAAACTTTCCATAATTCTCTCAAATATCAGATAATATTACCGATTATTCAGGAGGAAAAAATGAGCACTACAATTGTTACTGAAGTAAACTATAAGAATAATTAAATAGAGAATTATAACTTGTGAAAAAAAAATCCTGACAATTTCTTTAATGATTCACAGTTTAAAAAAAAAATCTTATTCTTATTCCTATCCCTGTCCTCTTGAAATTTAGGCCTAAATCCCTTCATTTTGAACTACTAGCATATGCTCTGTTCCTTAAGTATGAAATTACTAAATGAAGTTTAATCTTAACTAATCTAAATCTTTACCATTTATTTGTAATTTTTTTCACAGTTATATTAGGAGAAATAAATAACAACCACCTGATATCAAGAAGGCTTTTCTTAAGATGGAGAGAACAAACAAAAAAAAAATCAGTTTATCCCCTAGGCTCAGAACAGATAGATAATATTGAATGTTTCCTACCTCTGTCTAAAGGATTCAACAATAACAAATATGCAATACTACAAGGGACTAAATCAAAGAAAGATTTCTGTTGTTTGCCAAACTGTACTGTGGCAAAGTATAAAATACTAAGTCAAAGAAATATTTCTGAATTATTGATCAAATTCTACTAGGGCAGGAGAGTATGCTAAAATAGTATAAAAATAGTGCTTGGCAGGAGTCAAACCAAAGAAGTTTGTTGTTTCATCTTCAGTTAATAATAATAACTATAAAAAAAAGAACAACAAGAAATGAAAAAGAAAGGAGGAGAAGGGAGAGGGTGGGAGGGGCAGAGGAAGAGAAGAAGGAGGAGAAGAAGAAATGAACAAGAAGAACAAGAACAAGAGCAAGAACAAGAAGAGGAGGAGGAGGGAAAAAAGAAGAAGAGGAGAAGAGAAAGAAAAGAAGGAGGAGAAGGCAGTGAAGAAGGAGAAAGAGGAGGAGGAGAATAAAAGAAGGACAAAAAGAAAAGAAGAAAAGGACAAGAAAAAGAAGAAAAGGAAAAGAAGGAAAGAAAGAAAAAAGAAAAAAGGAAGGAAGGCAGGCAGGAAGGAAGAACTTAAGAGGAGGAGGAGGAGGAAGACAGCAACAGCAATCAGAATACCTCACTCCTTGAATATTTTACCTAATTGGAGTTTTTCTTTTTGTTTTTAAAATAATACCATAATAGAATGGATTTGCAATTTTGATGGAATGTTAAAAAACACTTTCAATGTCCATGAAAGAATGGGCAGTCACATTTTTTTTTCTTCCCCTGTGAGTAGCTATCCTGGGTTTATGTCCTACCCCATGAACTACTTAGTGTTCAAGCACACCACTGTCCTATTTACATACCACACAGACAGCTTTGTTCAGTTTCCCATTGTCATTCAGTTCTAAATTTATGCAACCAAATTGCTTAAGTCATTAAAAGACTGGCACAGCTTTTAAAAACACAAAGATGTAAGATAGCATGTCTCTTCTTTTCTTTGCCAAAGATAGGCACTTCCCAGTCATTGTTCCCACCCAAACAGTCCTCCCTCCCCCAAAAGAGCTCCCAGGAGGATATCATAGAGCTCATAGCAACAACCACCAGGAATTAGTAGCATCATATCTCACTTCAAAAATCTATGCCATCAACCTCATCACTGTCGTCATCATAATAATAACCATAAGTTTATAGATTTAGAGCAGATGACCTTAGAGGTCATCAAATTCAGCTTATTTATTTTTACAATATAGTTAGAGGACAAATTGTTCTCTTGGTTATTACTCACTTCACTCTGAATCAGGTCATGTAAGTCTTCCCAGATTTCTCTGAAACTATTCCCTTCACTGTTTCTTATGGCACCAAAGTATTCTATTACATTAATATATCATATTTTGTTCAGTCATTCCCCATCCCTAACCCCCTTACTTTGTAGTTCTTTGCCACCCCAAAAAGAGTTACTATAATTTCTGCAGATATGAGTCATTATCCTCTTTATTTTTTATAACTTATCTCTTTGGGGTTATGAAACAATTAGTGCTATCAATATGCACAGTTTAGTAACTTTGTGGTAATAGTCCTAAATTGTTCAAGGCTGGACCAGTTTATAACTACCATCAGTTCGTAGAAATGGAGGAAATGAACCCCAGAGAGGTTAAGTAATTTGTTCAAAGTTCCATTTGTATTAAGGAACAAAATTGACATACTCCAGTGACATCCTATACTTCCATGTATCATCACATCTGAGACTAGTGAGATCTCAACATTACCTCCAACACTGTCTTTCATGGCTGGTGGAGATCATGAAGGACACACTAGCTTGATCAGGTAAATCAGGGGCATCATTGCAACACAAAACTTGAGCTTTAAAAGCAAACAATAAAAATATGTAACAAATGCACAAGGAGAGATCTTTACTCTGCAACAATAGAGGGAACAAGATCAGTGAAGTACATATCAGGAAACTAGCCATTCAACAAACTTGTGCACATCTCTCACTTTCTCTCTTCTGCATTTAGCTGCTTTGGTATGGTTGCCAATGTGAAAGTGAAAAGGAGCTTACTGATGAAATCATGCAAATGCATGAAGTCACTAAAGTTAAATGCAGGAATGCTGAGAATTGATTGTATTATTGTGTTGTAAGAAATGATGAATATAATGAATATGGAAAAAAACAAAGAAAAACACAAATTGGCTCAAAGTGAAGGGACCAGAGCCCCAACCTTCCCCCAAAAAAAACTATAGTATATGACTTATAACAATAAAGATGGAAAGAAAAAACTGCATAAACAATTTAAAGTGAATAGTTATAGAATTATCCCCAAAATAAGTAACTTTTAATTTAGTAATAACATGATATAATAGACCCAAGATTAGCTCCAAAGAAGAGCTATAAGAAAAGACTTCCCTCAACTCTTTTGTTGAGATGAAGGCAAGGTGGAGATAGAAGTAAAAGATCCAAGGGTATGAAACATTACAGATAATGTTAATATTGATCCAACTGACAGAATTTGTTGACCCTTGATGATGGTGGATACAGCGTAGGTAGATTGACATTTCAAAATTTTCCCTAGGTTATGTATAATGTCTTTTTTTAATCCTTTGTTAGGACTGACTCATAAGGAATGGCCTCATGGGAGAGAGGAAAGAGTAACTGATGTAAGAGGAAATTTAAGCTAATATAAAAACAAAAGAAATCAATTAAAATTTGTCCTTCATCAAAAACAACCAACCACACAACTGGTAGCCCTGCTACAGGTGTCAAGTATCTTATCTAGTGCCTTTTTGAGGAGGAGTGGCAATTTCCATTTTTCTAAGACTGTGTGGTATTCCAAGTTTATAGTCATACAGTATCATCAGAAGAATACTGATGATTAAAAAAAAAAGATGAATAGGTCTTTATGGCAGTGAATAATATCCTGAAGAAAATTCACTGCATCCTTAGTTAAAATTTAACTGAACTATCTATTATCTGGCACTAGCAAGAAATATAGTTCCTACATATGTGACTATGAGATCAGTTATCATGAGGCTTATGTCAGTGCTGTTTTTAAACATATCTTTCTTTATTTTCAAAGCTGAGACTCTTCTGAAATTTCCCATTAGCTTTCCAATTCTTATTTTCCAATTCATTTGTCAGGCCTAGAATGATGGATATAGATATATGAACATATAACACCTCCTGGTGACATTTCAAAATTTCCCCAAGTTATCTATGTAAGTCCTTTACCCTGCTAATTTGAGGAATTGTCCTCAAATATCCCATGTAGAAAGCTTTTCCAATATCTTAGTTTTCTCAAATTATCACTCAGGGTTTATCTGCTTACTACAAAAGGTTTTATTTGGTGTCAGCACCATCTCATTCTTAAAATTATACACATTTTGCAGTGTTTCATGTTGTAAGTTGTATCCTGCTCCCAGTAGAACGTAAGTTCCTTGAAGGAAGGAAATGTATTGTTTTTAATCTTTGTATTCCTAGTACCTGTTATAGTGTCTTACACACACAAATAAAATAATAAAATTTTACTGTATTGCTTCAGTGGCACACATACTAAAATTAAATTAACTTGAATGGGTAAAAACACTCACTTAATTTGAAATTGAACCCTTCTCTTTTCAAACAATCTTCTTCTCAAAGGTTCAAAATCAGATCTAATGCAGGATGGAATTTCTTCATCAAAATTCACTTTCTTTGAAAGAAGGCATTTCAGTGTCCTCCTTGTAGTAAAGAAATCATTCTCTAGCATGGAAGATATGATATAACTGAATTTCAAGAATTATAGTCCAACCTTTAAAAAGCTTTTGCTAAAATGCTTTGGTCTTGAGAAAATTGAATGTTGCCTATTATTTTGGAATATATCAGTAAGGATACTGGCAGTAACATGAGGAGCTACTCCTGAATGATTGCACAGTGTGGCAGCATCAATATGCCTGAAAGAATGAATAGTAATTAAGTAATGGATGAACAGCTAGACTAAAGATCAAGTGACCCCTCATCTACTGCTAGTTTATCACTAACTGCCTTAACTAGATGCAAGTCATTTATCTGTACTGAAATGACCTCATCTCTAACAAGTATATGTCATCATAATTATGCTATACAGCTCATAGGATTATTTTAATGAAACACAGTTATTGTTTCACAGATATGGGTGAATTCTACTGGTTCACAATTCCTCCACACTTTCTTATCCTGGAAGATACTTGTCCATGTTTTCCCTAAAGAAAAGTTCAAAGAAAAATGCTGTGTCCATTTCATACAAATCTAAAGTAAAGTACCAAGTAGCTCTTTGAAGATAAAATCCTATTCCCCCTTTTTAAAACTCATCATTACAACAAAGGTTTTGACATTTCCAAAAGAAATTTCAAAAATATCGAGGTAAAATTCTCCAGAATGGGTGAACCAATATTCTGAAGGCTTTTCTTTAGGTTTTTTTTTTAATATTTTGTGGATGCCAGGATTATACCAATTATCTACCCTTCAGTTCTCTTATTCCATGAACAATCTACATAGTCCTTGATGTTACCTATCCTTCTTGAAAAAAGCCACTGGTTCCATGGTGATATCTATTTATCCTCATCATAATTATCCCTTTGGAACACATACAAAAAATCTTTTTATTTGCCTGAGTTTGTAGTTTCTCATAAAATCCAGAATTAAACAGAGAATAAGCTATATTACTTTTAGAAAACTCACTATTTTTAATGGCTGAGATTTTCCATGAAACAAATTTTTTTAACACCACTATTTTTCTGGTGACACAATATGATTGTGAGTCATGGAGTACCATAGTCCCTGAAGAATTCAAGATGAGGTCATGTACCAAGGAGCAGAAAGGCATACGGTGGGCGGAAGTAGGCTGAAACCTATATAGCAATGAAAAATTACATAGGAGAAACAATGCAGAAACATGGGCAGGAAAAAGGTTTGCTGATGATGTGATGAGGGTGAAGAATAACTGATGGAAATCCCATATGCTCTATTGTTTTTAACCACACATAAAAAGATCCAAAAAGAAAATCCCAATGTGT
This sequence comes from Myrmecobius fasciatus, assembly GCA_023553655.1. NCBI lineage: Eukaryota > Metazoa > Chordata > Mammalia > Dasyuromorphia > Myrmecobiidae > Myrmecobius > Myrmecobius fasciatus. The sequence continues at coordinate 31,564 of JAJPUD010001618.1, read as the reverse complement.
TGGGTGGAAAGCTTGGGAAGGATTTATGGGAGGACATGACAAGAGTCAATTAACAGTCAATCAACAAGCATATTTCAATGTTACGTGCTAGGAACTGAGCTAAGTAATGGTGATACAAAGATAGACCAAAGCAGAGCAAAGATGTGACACAATTTATATCACTGGAGGAAGTAGCTAATTAAGTTAAATGACAGATTCAGGATTAAAAATTTTGCCAAAGTAGGCATGTTGAGTTGGTAGTTGTTGAAGAATTAACAAGGCTTAACAACCCAGTTTTGTATTAATGCCACCTGTGGTTTTCCCCAATCATTTTGGGTCATTATTAGGATCAAGTGAACTAAAAGAGGAGAATACATTTGGAAAATTCAAAAATGCTATCCAAATACAAGGCATTGTTATCATTAGTATTTCACTTATACTGTATGAAGAATCATTCAGCAAATATTTATTGGGAGTCTACTATGGGCAAGGCACTGTAGGGGATACAAAGAAATATAAGATACAATTCTAAATAATCTCCCATCTGTTCTATAATTTAGTTCTATTCCAGCAGGGAGCTTTATTGGCAGTCAGCTGTAAGATTACAGAAAGGTATATTGAAAAGAGTGTTGGTGATATATTATCAGACAAGCTCTCATGGTACACAACAATCATGGGCTCAGAGGAAAGAGGGAAAGAGTTTTTGGTTTTTTTTTTTATTTATCTGACACTATGAGTTCCAAAGAGTAACTGTAGCCTGTAGGATACAATATGGGAATAGGAAAAAGCCCTAATTGCTAACTGCCACAGCATTAACATGTGTCCAGCCTTCCACATTCCTTGGCTTAGCTCAAGTATAACTTTATTTGGAAACCTTTAGAAAATTCACAGCAACAAACCTGACAAAGGAATCCTATTTTCCCCCTTCTTACTTTTAAAATTAATGTTCTATTCATTGTTAAAGGGTTATGTGAAGTAAAAAGAGCAGAACCCCTTAATATTTATCAAAAAAATCACAATCTTATGATAGAAAAAGCCACATGAATGAAGCCAAAGCATCACCAAGAGCCAAGTGAAAGGGACAACATGGAAAGATGAAATCATAAGGGTAAAAGACAGAAGCAAAGAAAACTTAAGATCATCCATTCAGTCTCCTGTCTAGACTCACCTTTTAATCACTGGTGTAAAAGACTGATCAGTCCCACATGCCCACTGGTGCATTTCATATTACCTACTAATGTGGTTCATTTACCCAAACAAAACTGACACTTAATGCCCTCCACATCATTTTTATGAGTACAAATAAAAATGACACTACTCTCCTCCCTCATCATTACATCAATTCTATAATGAATAACACTTCAAATTACTTAGCTAATGAAAATGATCAATCACTGTCTTATCTGGTTAAAGAGGGAAAGTAAAAAATAAAATAAAATTATGAAGTGCTTTCATAAATCAACAGGGACTCATCACAGCAACTTCTAAAAAAACATGGAGAAAATCAACAGTTTGCTATTACAGCACACACTCAGACACGAAACTACAAAAAGGTTCTCAGTAGTTGTTAAATTCATTTAGAAAAACTCACTTTATTTCTCCAACAGAGATCTCACTAGCTAATCGGTATCATAGCCTGTATGGGGTCTTAATATTCTCAGCAGGATCAAGATGCAGGCAGCACTGATTTGGCTATTTAATCCTGCAAAAGAACAGTATTTGGCAGAAAAAGACCCCAAAACGCTAAGGTAGAAATCTCAACAGTGAGATCTTCGGCATAGACATGGCCAAAATACTGAAGGTGAAAACTTAGGGACTTGACAGATCTCCATGGTTTTCTTTTTCCTGCTTCTCTACTCAAAATTCCAGATGTGTGTGTATATGCACACGTATTTGTATATGTACATATGCATATGGAAAAAATCACACATTTTATGAATATTTGAAATCCTCTTAAGAATCAACCAAAATAGGCAAGTGCTGCAGGTCTGAATTGTGGCCAGTGGTCTGTTGTTAATTGGTCTCCTTGTTTCAAACTCCTTCTTTTTCTAGTCCATCCTCTTCAGAGATGTCAAAATAATATTCCCAAAATTCAAGTTTAATTATGTCAGATCTTCAAAATTTCCCTCTTTCAATAACAGCAATAGCAAAAATAATAAAGTTTGCAAAGAATTTTACAAATATTATCTCATCTTGTTTTTACTATGTCCATTTTGCAGACAAGGAACCAGAGACAGAAAGGAATAAAAGAATTTGTCCAAGGTGCACAGCTAGGAATTATCTAAAGATGAATTTGATCTGAGGTCCCAGTCAGGAGACAATAAGTCACCAAAAAAACACAAGGGCACCTATGCAGCACCATCGTGCTGGAAGTCTGGAGTCAGGAAGACTGATTTTCCTGAGTTCAAATTCTTATTAATTGTGTGACCCTGGACAACTCATTTAACTCTTGTTTATCTCAGTTTCTCCATCTGTAAAATGAGCTGGAGAAAGAAATGGCCAACTAGGCCAGTGTCTTTGTCAAGAAAACAAACTGGGGTCACCAAGACTCAGTGACTGAACAACAAACTTATAAACACAGATAATAACATAAGTAAAATACAAATCTGTTACAATCAACATAGATGGCCTTCCCAGATATACTGCACATCATTCTCCTTAACAGACTCCAGGGTCCAGTCCCCCACCCCATGGCTTGTTTGCTATGACACAAACAAACAATATTTCATTGTACAAGCTGTCACCCTGTACCTGTATTCTACTCCCTTTTCAAGTCTGTCTCTCTATTTTTTACTCCCTGGCCATCTTTTCCCCAGCTATCTTGCCACTCAGACCATCCCCCGAAGCTTTTAAAATTTTTACATCCAGATTGGTGAATACCTTGGCTGATCCACTATGTCAGGCAAGCTACAATTATGCTTCATTTTATATCCTACATCCTGGCCATCTTCTCAACAGAATCCTTGCCTCTATGTATACTCCCTATGTGTGTCTTAAACAGTAAACTATCTTAATTAATATTACTGTTCTTAACTATCAGAACAACTCAGTTTCTGCTTCTGGAAATCTAGTTGCTTCAGTCCCCACTTACCATCCCTATACATTTCTGAACTAAAGTGCCCTACCCTGGCCGACATATCTCTGTTGATATTATCTCTTCCTATTAGAATGGAAGTCTTTGGAAGGTAAAAATTGTTTCATTTTTGTCATTTTATTCCCAGAGCATAGCAAAGTGTTGGCATTTTGTAATAATTTAATAAATGCTTTTCTTTATTAGAAACTAAAGCTTCCTTCAGAGGCCTGCTTATCTCTTACTGTTGACTAATACTGACCCAATAAGAGAGGGAGGGAAGGAAAGGAAGAATGAGAAAGGGGAGAGGGAGAGGGAAAATGAAAAGGAAAAGAAGTGGGAGAGGGAAAAAAAGAGGGAGAAATAGAGGGGGAGGAAGAGACACAAAGAGAAAAGATAAATAAAATTAAGTCATCCTAATATAATATAGTATTTTTTAAATGTAGGACGATGTTGAAGGTACTCAGATTTAAGATCTAGAAAAAGATCTCATCCATCTCATTCTCCAAAGTAATTCCAACTATAAAATACATGACTACTGGTTGTCTAACTTCTTCTTAAAGACCTCCAAGGAGGAAGAACCCACCTATTGATCTTGTAATTTTCTCACCATCTACTCACTTCTTTTGACTAGTTACATTTTCCTGATTATTCACTCCTCTTTCTGATCATTCCTTCTCTCTCTTTTTCTGAGTTCTCTTGGTCATCTCTACCTCTTAACGTTAATCTTCTCTACAAATTTGTCTCTACTCTGACTTTCTATTCTTTCCCTTAACAATATCACTCTCTTCTACAATCTTAACTATCACTCCGACACAAATGACTCCAAGTCTCTTTAGCTATACCTGACCTCTCTCTAAAATTCCAGACATATTTCCAACTATGCAGAATATATCTTCACCTGGATGTCCCAATTGGACTTTACTCTCAATATGCACAATATTTCACTTACTTTTCTCTAAAATAAGTTCCTCTTCTCCTCTATTGATGGTTAATGTTATCTTAATGTATATATCTTGTGTTCCTGAAGAACAAAAACTGTGTTTTAAGTTTCTTTTGCACCCTCACAGGATAGTGCATGTAGCAGATGCTCAATAAATAGATGTGAAACATATGTTAAATTACTCATTAAGCCTGGAACAAAACTGTTAAATATAAGGTAACATGGATAATATTTGTTAATATCGAAGATACACATGAGATTTTACAGGCATCAAAATAAATCTATAAATTGCCCTAAGTTCTGCAAAGTAACTTCTTCGCCTATGTTATAATTCAACTGTTAGAAAGAATAATTGAGCTTTTAATGTCCTGTACTTTCATTCTAATGCTGTTAATTGAAATGGGAAATCTCATTCTCTTATCTCTTTTTCAGATTTTCTAGAGACACAGGCAAACTCTACACCTTTTTTCTCCTCAAAGAATGAGGAAATTATGAAGTTAAATCGTTCCAAATAAATTGTAAGTTAGCTTGGTCCCAATTAATAATATAGTCACAGAAGGAAATCCAACATAAATCTGAGCTGGCAGAAACAGATTATATCTCCCCCATCCTCAAGGCTAAGTAAAGTGTAAGGGCATTATAGGAATGACAGCGTTCTTTAAGAATTAAGGGTTCAGATTTTAAAAATCCTTCTGTAAAGAAGCAGCAGCATGACATTTTCTTCTGTCACAAGAAACACAATGTCTCAAATGCTGCCTAGGCAACTGTTAGGTAAAAGAAAGTCATAAAAATAAAGCACATGGAGAAAATAAAGAAAAAGCAATTTTAATAACATAATTAATTTTGGAAAATGATAGCAGAAAATGCAAATTAGAAAAGAAAAATATCTTTAAAGAGTGAAAAATGAAAATTCAAGAATGAAAAGAATCCCTACTACCAACTTTCAAATCATTTAATTTTCATGAACCTGAAAACTTTATGGAGATTATCAGTCATTTCTTAATCAAGCTTTTTCACTTTAAAAAAAATCTTATTCTTCAATAATGACCCCACTCATCACTACCTTAATCCAACTAAAAATTAGCCTAAATTTTAATTTTGTCTGCCTAAAATGTAATAGAATCATATTATACACCAATATAAAATACAGTGATGCTATAATCTGAAATGAAATTATAATTCAATGAAGCAGTTAGTTACTTTATTCACAGTTAGACATCCAGAAAAGTTAAATACATTTCTAACTAGATTTAATAAAGCTAAGTTATTATTAGCATAAGACTCAAATTTACCTTGAAGAATAATAGAACACTGACAACAGAAATGTTTTTCATTGTCTACAATAATTGTTCCTTTTTTCCACAGATATAGGAATCCTCCATTTTTATCATCACTTCTTTCTCCCATCTATCTGTCACATCTGTGCAGGACAAATTTGTCTTGTACACAAGTGAGAAGTGTATATTCTGAGCTGTAAAAATTTAACTGGGACATGAAAAAGGGAGCAGAGTTTGTTAAGAGCACATGGTTTTTAGAACATTAAAAACTGAACTTACCTGTCTTTGCTCTAAATATGAGAAATAACCAACAACATCATTTATTTGGAAAGAAAACAAAAAACTATATCCACATAAACATTCTTGCTATAAATAAACCAGAGGAGTTTTTTTTTTATTATAAGTAAATGGAAAGATGATTCCTGAATTCTTTTCTGAGAGACTATTTAAAGAGTCAGTCAAATTGGTTTCATTAGGCACCAACATCACCCCTCATGAAAGAAATAAAAAAATCATTTCATGGAATACATGGTCATCTTGACTTGTAGTTTTCATGATAAGTATAGGAATGGATTCACAATGAAGATAATTGAAATTGATGTTCTAGCATCTGCTACAAAAGGTAAAGAAACTCTATGAAGACTACTCAATAACGAATATGAACTTGGGACTAAGGAAGAATAGAAAAAATAGGTTGGAAAATAAGGTTCAAAATTAAGAAGTGAAAAAAGCAGAATGCTATTCAGAAATCTCCCATCTGTATGTTATGAATACTTTCTTAAAGTACAGACTAAGGCATGGGCCTTAGTGAGCAATGAGCAACACCATATCACAAATAAAATGATTATATTTAACAGACAAGAAATTACTAGTTATCATCATAAGCCCCACATCTCAATGTCCAATGTGCTACATGAAGGGGAAATACCATTGAAGAAAATTAAGTAAAGAAGGGCTAGATCCAATCAGGACTTAATAGACTAATGGTGCAAAGTGTATTCAGGAAACATTGTAAATTAGTCTGAAGCAACATCAGGTTCAAGTCAACAAAAATTTGTTGAGCGTCTACTATGGAACATTCAAATAATTCAAATTTGAATTTGAATTCAAATTAAAGGGAAGAAAAGATCCAGGTTTCAAGGAGCTCATAATCTAATGAGGGAGGTAACAGGAAGCCAATAAAATTCATTGAAAGTCAGTGGAGTGGTGTGGGGAGAGGCAAGGTGATATTACACAATCAGACCTGAGCTTTTAGAAAGATCAATTTCACAACTAAGGGAAAGATGGACTGGATTGGAGTGGGGAGATATAGAACATGGAGACTAAACAACAGTCAATAGCAATAGTCCAGGTATAAAGTGGTTAAGGTCTGAACTACGATGGTGGCCATGTCTTAGAAGAAAAAAGTAGGCTTATATAAGAGATATTATGAAGTTAATATCAATAGATAAAAGTAACTGATTAGTTAAGAATAAGGGAGGGCTTGAGGAAAAATATAAGTAATTCAATTTGATGAATATGCTGAATTTTAGATGTCTACAAAACATACAGTTCAAAATGTCCAATAGGCAACTGGAGATACAAGATGAAGGTCAGGAGAAAGGTTAGGGCCAAAACAAATGGATCTGAGAATTCTCTGCACCAAAATGATAATTAATGATCACTAACGCGATCATCAAGAGAAAGAAGAAGAGAATGGTCAAAAACAGAGTTGGGCAAAATCCAAAATGATGTAAACTGGATGAAAATCTAGCAAGGGAAATTAAGAAGGAAAAATTTAACAGATAGGAGAACCAAGAGATTATAAGGAGAAAATGGTGATCAGCCATGTTATATATAGGATACAGAGAACAGAAGGATGTGGACTGAGAACTGACCACTGACTTTCACAGTTAAAAGATCCTTGGGAACTTTGGGGAGAGCAATTTCAGTAGAATGATAAAAGTTGGAAATCAAACCACAGAAGAAAGTAAAAGGAGAAGAAAAATAAAATCGAAGTGACCACTGTTGGAAGCCTTCTCCTAGAGCTGAGCCATGAAAGGGAGAAAAGATATGAAATGATAGCTACTGGGTATGGACAGATGAAGTAAGGATTTTTTGAAGTGGGGAAAAAAATGGCTATATTTGTAGATGGTAAGGAAGCAGTCAATAGGTAGAGTGAAGATTAGTGAGACAATAAAAATAATAGAGAGGGGGAAATCTGGAGAAGACAGAATGAATATTTGTTTATGTAGAGGAATTTATCTTGGCAAGGAAAAAAGCTACCTTTCTATGTACTAGATAGAAGTAAATGAGGAGATAACAGAAGGCATCTGAATATTTATATATTTATTCATTCATTTATTATTTTAAAAGATGGAGATGATGCTTTCTCATACCTCCAAATATTAAATAAAACCAAATATGAGACTAAACCTTGTGTTTGTAAAGAAGGTCAAATAATATATCCCTTTTTTTCTTCACACAATTCCTTGTCACATTTTTTGGGATAATGAAAAAATTACTGAGAGCACTTGCCTGGCACATAGTAGGAGCTTTTAGAAAGCTAGCTGATATAGTTTATCTGACAACACTTTTAAAAGTAAAAATATAGACATTTAATATTTTTATAAAATATTTGTTATATTATAGTCCTCTTTATACACAAAGATAACAAAAGCTAACATCAGGGAAAGTATTTCACATTTCTTCATTTTGCTATGGGGACAGGTTTTACTGAATCATCTGTCCTCTTGTTTGATCACTATTCATGTACTTTCTGAATTGACTGAAATACAGTCCACAAACTGAAGTTTTCATTTTTGTGACAATTACTGAAACTCAAATTCCAGCTTCAGTAGCTTACCAGTTCTGACCAGTTTAGCAATACACACACACACACACACACACACACACACACACACACATATATACATATATATACACACATATGTATTTGTATATTTATATTTGCATGTATAATTTATATATGTATGTGCACATATGCATGTTTGTGTGTGATATGTTTATACATATATATGTAGATACATACATGTTGTGAGATAAATTCTGAGAGACAAAACTCTGAGCATGATCCATTTATTAGCATATTAGTAGAGCTAGCAATTACCAATAAATGGGGTCAATGATCTCTCAATGACCAGTGACCTCAAGTTAGGAATGACAAGATCTTTTCTTGTGATATACAAGATGACAGAGAAAAATCTTGAGCAATAAAGGTTTGTCATCTTCTGATTGGTTAATTTTAATGAGGAGGTGGGCTAAGAGTCATTTCAATTCCTCTCCCTCTAGGTCATTGGAAGCTAAGATCAATTCTCTGGTGATGGCAGTTGTTACAACAGTTTTAAATTAATGGAATTGACCTTTAGGTTAATCAATTTTCTCTGGAAAGTGGGTGATGGGTAGAGGTACATGTCACAATGTAAGAGGAGAATTACGAATCACAAGAGTAGAACTGTATGGAACCCCAAGAGTAGAACCCCAAGTGACCTGAAGTTACCGAAGTGAACTTGCAAGAGTAAGAATTTAGGCACTTACAGTGAAGAGAAATATTAAATCTATGTTATCATAAATATTAACAAAATAGAATTAAAAATCAATTGTCAATTCCATATATATACACATACACACACATATAGACTTATATGCACTTATATGTAATAAGACTAACCTCTTCGAAATTAAAGGCTTTCACACAAAATATCCAAAGAGTAGTAAGATATTTATGTTTTTGAGTGATATTAACATTACCTCCACGTTAAACTTAAATGACTTCTCGCTTTTCACCCATCTCATATTTCTAAATACCCTCATGTTTGCTATACATAAAAAGGAAGAAAAAATGTCATTCTGTCAATTGTTTGGGTTAATATAAGACCTAATTGCCTGATACACTATAATTTTGCCACCAATTTACAATTAGCATGCATTTCTCATGCATGAGTTGACCCAATTACATAACAAATTTATGCCTTTAGGGATTTCTCTTGACTGCTTGTCTCATGTCCACCATACAACTCAATTTCACACTGTCAGCATCCTGAACATGGTTACAGTAGGTCTCTGTCAAAATGATTTATTTAAATTATAAACAAAGACTTGGAATCACTAGATAATCATCCCACTATCATGCTACCCTCAATATCTAACCTGACTTTGAGTCAAATGTTTTAATAGATCATGGACATAGACTTTCAATCACTAGGCAATGTCTAGCATCAATGATCTAATATTTCTGAAGATAACACAATAAATCACAGAAAACTAGATCAGTAATGTCTGTCCATTTAAGCCAACTAATTTGTAAATGATTAACTTAGGCTACATTCTCAGATTTCAGTGATAAATAACATTGCTGAGGGGGCTACTTCAATCATCAATAGTTTATCAATTTGTCATAAAAAATTTTTCATTTCAATTTTCTCAGACATCCTAGGAATTTTCTTCAACTATAATTCTGGTGGAGAACATTTAAAAAAAAAACCTTTTGAGCATATAATTATTTCTAATGAAAAGAATTGGTGTCAACATGAGAATGAGTTTATTTTTAAATAGGAAAGATTTTGTCAAGTAATATGTACAGTTTTTAGTTGTGAAAAGAAAAGACATGATTGCTGTGGCCCAATGTAACATAGCAGGAGCAGAGAGAGATGGGGAGAGATAGAGGGAAAAGAATAAAGAGAGGAGGGAAGGGACAGAAAAGAAAAAAGACAGAACAGGGGAAAATGAAAGGGGTGAAGGAGATCATAGGAGAAGAAAGGGGGAAAATGGAAATCAAGAAAGGGAAAAAAGGAAGAAAGGAAAGTAAATGGAAGGGAAATGGGGAGAAAAATATTTATTAAATAATTACTATGTCATAAGTGGTCAAGGTTTCTAGTAAAGAAGTGCTATAGTTCAGAGAGTAAGCTGATCTGGGCATGAAATGAGCATGACTGGAACCTTCATGAGAGTGTGATGATGTTGGCCAGGGACTTAACTAAAAAAAAAAAAAAAAAAAAGACTTGCATTTAGGAATAACTGAGTTAGAATTCTGCTTAACACACTTAAGGGGTGAAGTGCTGGCCAAGTCATTTAAATTCTCTTAGTCTCAGGTATTCTGGGCATAAAAATAGTATATCCCCAACAAGATTATGATACAGATCAAATGAGTTAACATATGTAAAGTATTTGGGGAACTTCAAAGATTAAACAAATATTAGTGAATATTATTATTACTATTATTATTTTACTGAGAATTCTCCTTAAAGTTAATGCTATTTGCATGCACAACCCCCAATATTCTCCTGATGACATCTGCATAAACACAGATACAGCAACAAATATACTCACCAGACAATTCTTTCTATGAAATACATCATTTGGCCATCTTTTTTATTGCTTTTCACATGATTTTATTCCTTCCCCTAAATGAAATGAGAGAAAAAATATGGAATATTTATCTTCTGGGTTCTATTGTCAGTACAGAGTTTGCAAGGGTTCCCCCTGGGCTTAATGTTACCTTTCAGGAGACAGTTTATCTCCAATCTGTTTTAGTTAGTTGAGAATACAGTTTGTGAGGTAGTCAGTAAACAGGCAGAACAAAATGTGCCAATAATGTTCCAAAGACTGCCCTGTCACTCAAATGAATAGCTATGGAAACAGCTCAGTTATGTGGGCCTACTACAGACAGGCTTGATGCTATAGACATAGAGACAATAAATGCCTAAAATTTGAATGAGCCATTTTCATAAGCCTTCCAAATTATCCAAAAATAAAAAAATAATGAATGTCCTAATGACAGTTAAGATGCTTTAAAACATTAAAAGCAAGAATCTCTTTTCCTTTTTTCAGATTCCTCATTTGGTTTTGCAGTGTACTTTTAGAATAAAATTCCCAAAAGAATTTTTTTTTGCGAAGTAAAGAAAATGTTTTCAAGTAAATAGATACTCACATAATTCTCAAACAAATCCTCAAACCCTAGGATACTTACAAAAATAAATAACAGTAGTTTGGGCACAGGAAATGGTAGGACAATATGTATTGGCTTATTTAAAAGTTTGAGAAACTAGGTAATTAATTGTTGTATTAATTATGCTGGCATATAAGTAACAAAAGGGATCAGTGGTACTCTGAAATGCCAAAATAAAAACCTCATAGAACCTACTTGACACTTATATGCCCTTGAAAAAGTGGGTGTTCCTGAGGATGGCAATCAACTCTGATTGGTTAACAATTAAGGAAAGAATGAATATTATATGAGAGATAAGGGTCTGGGGCATTTAACTGATCATTCCATCTTGGTCAGAGGGACTTATTTATATTCATATCACTCCATCTAGGGTAATCTAAATTCTAAACAAAAGAGAAAATCCGCATTTTCTCAAACCCTGAATAAAACACAATGGACTAGAATCCTTCAATTCATCTATACTAAAATTTCTTTAACTTTTAAACACATCTGAATTTTTCCTGTCATTATAGTCCTGCATTGCAAAGGCTGCTCAAATAACCCATAGTGGTTGATTTCTGAATGAGGAAATAGAAAAGGGGAGTAAGCTTGGTCGTAATTAATAATTGGTTACTAATATAAGAAAAAAATAATTATTCCTCTCAGTACAAATTTGCTAGAAACAGGTAGAATTCAGAACTTCTGAGTCAGCATTGGCCATCTGTAATTAAACATACAAGAACCATAATGAATCTCATTTACTTACCTTTAGTGGGGGGTGGGGGAGGAGTAAATTTATTAAAAGCAATCTTCAGTTAACCAGAAGAACTAATTCCTGTGCGTCCTACAGAAGTGGTCTTCCGAGCCAAATGCTGGATGTCTTAAGAACTCAGTCCAACAGTTCTTTGTGAATATTAATATACATGAATCAATTCTAAGCTTCTTCTGCAATGCTACCTGAAGCTCTAAATCTCTGTTTTAGCAGTTGGGTTTTTTCCTTTATATCCAAGCCAGCCACTTGATGTGAAATGTTGTATCTCCTCTAGATCCTTATTCTTCCTGCAGTAGTAATAAGAACAGAACAAGGTAGTCAAAACAAGAATTTTAAATTTCAACATTTACTAAGTTCAATATAGTATCATTACCAACACCCAAAGAAAGACCAGGATCAAAAGTATTTTATTACAGACAAAATCTGATGTTTCCAAATGTGTATTCATTGTTAAATGGTTTTAAATTCTAGATTGAATGCATTTAAAAGTTTATAAAAAATGTAGCATTATTTTTTTTTAATTCTAATACCTATCTTGTCATGACATGCATAAAATATCTAGAATTTGTCATTAGGACATTAATTTGTCAGTTTTCCTAATGTCATTCCAGACAAGCTTGTGAACTGTAATGACCCTTATTGTAATGAATAAGCCTAACAAAGCCTTAAATGTGTTGAGATGTTTAAAATGTGTAAGCTCAGCATCTCCAATATCTCTAATATGATGATTTGGATCACCTTTTCACCTGGCCATTTCTCTAACTTCTCTACAAAATCCAATCCAGGCAGTTCAAAATAACAGATTGGATTAATACACCAGAATGCCTCAGTTAAAACTGAATAGTTTGGGGAAATGGAAGTGCCAACTTTTTTTGTTCTTTAGTATAGGACACATTTGATAAGGCAACTCTCTATGAAATGTCAATCGGCACTTGCCTGGTCAATTAGTCTCAGATTGTTGCCCAGAGCACTTCAAGTTAAAGAGACTTGTCTGGTAATATCATTTTACAGTCTCTGGTAATCTATTCAACTTTTCTTAACAAGAAAACAAAAGTAATGAAATATGGCTTTGAGTAACCTAGAAACACCCTCAAAGCATAAATAAATAAAAGTTTCACTATTCAGCAAAACATTTTTACCAGCATTAACTCTCCTTAGGAGTCAACGCCAAGAAGAAAAACCATGTAATTAACATTTTGGATTAACCTACTAGTACATACAACATGCTTATGAGTCAATTATACCCATGATTACAAAAAACACCAATATTTTTAAAAATAATGAGACAGCAAAATTATTTCCCCTTAGAAATCAGTACAACTCATTTCCAAGCACTAGCTATAAGGTAATGTACTGAAACAGACGTGAAAAAAATAAAAGAGAAAATGCATACCTGTTAGAGGTTTACTGGCCACTAGAAGAAGGATTTTCAAAGAGCCTCTACGATATAAAAATTTTATATCCCTGCTAATGATAAAAAATGGATTTAAAAAAGCTAATTATTTTCTTATTAAATGAAAAAGTTAAATTAAATTTGAAATTTTAAAAAAGGGCTTGCTTACCTTCCCATCAGCTACTGCATATTGACATCCTTAAATTAATCATCATATGCATTTATGAGGTGAAAATTTCACTTTTGGGGAAATAAAATTGATTGATGATGCAAACTTTTAAATGTAGTGCTGTATGTAGCATGATTCTTGTATAAATTAATAGTTTCACTACAGGTGGTCAGGAAAAGAAATGTCATTGAATGTAACTTTGATTGGAATATGTTGGTGATTCTATTTTAGCTTTTAAAAGAAAAAATGCCTTTTGATTGGTGGGGGAAAGAAGAGGGAAAGGAGGGGAAAAGGAGGCATCTTTAACATTTGGAGATTTTTTTT
>JAJPUD010001618.1:0-17701 GCA_023553655.1 Myrmecobius fasciatus | reverse complement strand
GGAAGAAGAGGCATGAAATATTAGGAAGAATGAGGGGCTCAAGTATAATGAAGAAAGAGCAAACCTGTCCTGGATTTCCCTAAGTCAGAAGACTGGATATTCACTTTGTAGTTTCATCTTTTTTTCAAAAATAAAGAAAAGAAAAAATAAAACCCACAAATACAAAAGTATTAAAATTTTAATTCAATTCACTAACTTTTCTGAATTGTCTTCTTTTCCTTCTCAAACTATCTTTTCCTGCCCAATAGTTAAGAATTGAAATTTTAAGAAAACAGTGTTATAGCAGAGTCTGAAAGCTAAGAATCCCTGCACTCAACCCAGACAGGTGGGCCTTTCTATTAATAGTAGACCTATGTTACCTGATCAGACACATCCATATTGCCCCACCACTATTTACCTCTAATATGGCTCTCCCTCTCCAATCCCCATGGACAAAAATGAACTGAATGCTTTTGGAAAAAGATCCCTTCCTCCAAAAGAAAAAGATATGTTGCTGTTGAAACCATAAGTGGTAGAAATATTATCTGCACTATTGCAGATAAGAATCTAGGTGATCTTAATAAATATCCCAGTACCTTAAACTCAAAGGTATATTAAAGGAAATGTTCTCTGAAAATTGAGACTAAACCATTTATAAAGTCTGGCGTAATGAGGGAAAAACAAAATGGATCACTAATTTGGGCAGAAAAATGAGCAAACTTTTACATGCTTGTTCATAGTATTCAACCACTATTTTAATTAAGACTCACTGAATAGGGACCTAAGAATAAAATTTTACCAAAGTACTTTTTGAATAGTTCTCTCATAAATAACTCATTAAAAGAACCATCTTCATAGGTTTTAGAGCTCTAAACTGGTTAATAGTCATTTCCTTTTCCTGTTTAAATGAGTGATGAATTAACACTTCCTTATTACTAGATGGTTAGTCTAAATTTTCTTATTTAAAATAAATCTTTTACTGTGCTAAAAATAATTTAGTTTGCTTTATATAAGATATATTGCTTAAAACGATCACACACATAATACTTGATGAAAAAGAGACCTCTTGCCCCATTTAGATATAAAACTAACCAATTCTAATATATAAGATTCAGGGTATAACTGCAAACATTAGATTTTTCAGGATACTGACCCTGTATGTACATTTTTGCACACTTGATCACAGAGGGGGGAAAAATCTCATTGTGTTTGCAAAATTTCTGAAAAAACAAGTTCATAAAAATTAAAACAATAAATAAGCAGATTCTGAACCATAACAATTAATGCTAACTAGGAAACATAAAAATACAGAACATATTCTAATGCCCAGTGTTGTAGATATCCATGATGTAAACAGCCAAGGAAAAGTGTAATGAAGGAGAGCTAGATTTTATATGTGTATGTATAGAGAGAAAAGAGTAGTCAGTCACACATTTGGGGACACTTCCCCTTCCAATTTACACACCCACACATGAAATCAACAGGGAAGTCCATTCCTTTCACTCTAGTCAGTTCCAGCAGCAAAGCCTTCCATGTGACCCAATCACACCTTTCAGCTGCAATATGGCCATTTTTGTGGCATGAGACTATCCCTCAAGGAAATTGTCACCTACATTACTGATCTGTTCCTGAGTTCTTTTCAGTCTTTGTAATTCAGGTGTGTCTGTAACAATGCTGAAACCTCTTCCTTTGCTTTCTTCAAAATCCCTTTTATATTTTACCTAATAGAGAGAAAAAAAAATACAAGCAATATCATTTTCACTATTCAAAATAAGGCAAGTCAGGATCATTTCAAATGGATCAGGTATCTTCTTCAGGTTGTCACAATTCATCTTATGAGCCAAAAGATAAAAGTTGAAAGTAAGACCAGCAGAGAAATCCCAAATCAACAGCCATGAGTTTTCACTAAATGACAGGATTTTCAGTACAGAGAAGGCTAGGAATTCAGTAATCAGTTATTCTTTCCTAACACTACCTTTCTTCAAAATTATCAATGGAGGAGAAAAAATTTTATTTGATATCAGAAAAAAAATTGTAAGGAAATTTCATCTCACATAAACAGTCCATAAACATTATTTCGGGTGCCAACTAAAGCTGAGAAGACAGGAAAGTGGAAGGAGAATGAGAGAAGAGAGAAGTACACCTGGGAAAGTACACATGGGAAAAGTAATGGGCAAAAACTTCCTTGAAGCAGTTTTCAGTCTGCTTAGGGGGAAAAGTATACAAATAATTTTTACGACAAACATGGATATAACTAAGCTTTGCAAAATGTATGCCTATATGTGTGAATATGTATGTTTATATATCTTCTTTTGGGAAGAGAGGTGAAAGACAGTATGGGGTAGTAAATAATGAATTTGCGTGCATTCAGGTCAAACCTCCGATACATACTGGTTAAATGGGGAGACAAAGATACATGGAAGTCAAGAGAATTGAGCAGTGAACTGAATGTTAGACACCTAATTTCTACTCCCAGCATTGCTACTAAAAAGCTTTGCAGCTTTGGACAAGTTGCTTAAACTCTACAATTCAGTTTCTTCATTTGTAAAACTAGAGCTGAACTAGATGATATCTGAGGTTTCATTAAACTCTAATATTGCAAAACCTCTGGGATGAAATATGGGGACTGTCTCCTCATTTTTCTTCTCTATTCAGATACCATTTATTTACCTATCTTTCTCTAGGATGCCCCCTATTTTACTTGTCTCATTCCAGCAGTACCTGTGGCATTATTTTTAATGTTGTCCCTGTAATCTCTTGAGGAAAAATATCATCAGCGGTATCATATGAAGAAGTGCTGAGATAATCTCAACAGTTGTAACCAGGAGTTTTGGCATTTGCAACAAGCAGCATGAAATGCATGCTTGAATTGTTATTTAATACTAAATCAGTTACGAAGAGAGAGAATTGGGATACTGACCTCCATGGGCAGGTTATAGGACACCATACGGCAATAGGGGCAGGGAATGGATTAGGATAAAACTGAGCCAGACAGGAGCTCATCTGGGGAAGAAATGCACCATCTGGCATCTTCATATTTCAACTAATTATTTTGGCTGAATAGGTATTTTTGTACTATTTAAGAGAACGGGTGCTATTGACATGCTCTAAAATTATCCCTAAATCAAATATTATTATCCTCATTTTAATGATCACAGGATCATAGATTTAGAATGGGAAGGGACCACAGGTCATCAGATACAAACAGCTCATCTGACAGATTAGAAAACTTAGATTCGGAAATGTTAACTGACTTGCCCAGGCTCAAATAACTAGTATGGTTCTGAGGCAGGATTGAACTCACATCAGGTGCTCTATCCACTACATCCTGTTATCTCCAAAGGAAACTGAAGCTCTTGAAGATAAGTAGAATTGCCTGCTCTCAAAAAGGCACCAATTCAAAATCCAGGTTCTCACAGCTGGGAAAAGCTCAATCTCCCCTTCCTTCAGTGAAGATACATTTACCGTGTGCTACAACCTTCATCCACTCAGTGTAATGCCATACATAAGGTGGAAACATAACAAGTAACAAAATAACTACTTCATTATCCCTCTTCCTCATGTCTCTTTCCAAATTTCTTGAACTAAAGATTTAATTCAATCAGCTATCATATTTTACAAATTTATCCATGTTAACCCTTGAATCAACGATTCATTTGTTTTCCCTTTCTACCGCATCCCCCATTCAGGATAGCATCAGGATGAAGACTTTTAATAATGAATCTATGAAGCATCAGCGTCTCATGGACAGGGCACTAGATTTGAAATCAGAGGGATTAACCATGATGACCCTGGGAAAGTCATTTAAACTCTCGAGGTACCTTGTTACCCATCTACTAAATTTAATAGTTGGACTTGATAATGTCTGAGCTCTCTTCAATATCTAAATCTATGATTTTATTTCTCTATAAATTGTATTTTCCCATGTAATACTCATATAATCATAAAACAAGGAATATTAGCACTCTTACCCCAACTCAATTGCTCAAACCACAAAAGAGACTTTATATCCTCCTTCTAGAAGATATATAGCTATTATCGCCCCTCCAGGCTTTGTCCTACCTTTCTATTCAACTTCTCCCAAATCTTCTAACTGCAGAGCAATGTTATGTAACCACCATCTCTATACATGTGCATTAGGGTTGAAGGTTTGTGGTCCTTTTCTCTTTTCATTCCAATTTTCATTTATGTCAGCAGCAAGCTGCATTTTTAGCTTTCTTCTTTTTCTTCCTCTCTTTTTCTCCTACAGGTTAGCCTCCTCTCAAGTATTTCATAATCTGACTATAGACAGTTGCCATATTCTCTACCAAATAAGAGTCTCTCCAAAGCTGTCAGGTACATTATTATACCATTGCATATGAGGCAGTCCTGCCCTCACTCACCAAGAGCTTAGTCTAGTCCTTGGCTACCATGACAGTAAAGAACACAGAGATTCCTTAGACTTTAATTGGAAAAATTACCTAATTCATGGAGTGTGATATGAAAATAGAAAGCTTTGTAAATGTCAAAAATATCACTGGTTAACAAAGAAAAACTTGATATATCAACTTTTCAGCTCTCAATTTATCTATACAAAGTTATACTTTGATGTTAATACATACATATATTTTCAAAAGATGTTCTAGAATAAACATTTTAATTCATGATATTTCTAAAGAGCAGACTTTCCCCAACACTTTAAATTTGTCATATGGTAATGACACAGTCAGAGATGAGTCCTGCAGCACTGGTACCTGCTGGGTTAGCCCTGAGACAATCTGTCCTTAGTCTGTTTCAGACACGAGTCATACAAATCTGTTTGATCTGTTAAATACTGAGGTATTATTCCTAAAGACCACTGATAATTCTCTTTTCCATAATTCTTAAGTTGACTAACTATTCCATAATTGAAAGTTGTCACAGGATAATTTTTAATAAGGGACCTTTGAATTTTTCTTAAATTATATAATAAAAATATTTAAACATTGCATATCTAATGAACATTTTATTAAGTTATTTAACATCTATTAAATATTATAAAAATGATGAAAAATAAAATAATTAATGATGTTAACATACCAAATGAAATTTATTTTAAAATTCACCCATTTTTCACATAGGAGAAGGGCCTCATATTTGGAGTTGGGTGAGCTGGATGTGAAGTCTAGCTCAATTCCATACTAACTTATCAAATTAGGAAAAATGAAAAATGCATCCCTTGTAACATCTATGTATAGTCAAGCAAAATAAATTCATTTGTTGGCCACATTTAAAATATATATATATGACATGCTGAACCTTGAACCCATTACCTATCATTTGATCTATCTATACTTCTCTGTAAAGAACTGATTAACACATTTCATCATTAGCTGCAGGTCTCTCTCAGCTCATAGTCTATTATCCTATAATGAATAATAGCCTTTCCTCGAGGATGTTGTTGTTTAATGCAAAGTAAAGCCAGAATTGTCTTAGTGGAATAGTAGCTCAATAATAATAACAGTTCATATTTATATGGTACTTTAAAGTTTAAAAAAAAAAAAACATGATATAGCACTACCAGTGAAGCAGGTACTTGGCAGGCATAAGGGAACGTGTTCCCTTTGGTAGCTGGGAAGATCTGGGGGAAAACTTCATATACAATAAGGTTCTTGGATTGAATCTTGATGAAGACTAGAAATTCAAAGGAGGTTTGTTGTCCTTGCATTCCAGGTATGGAGGGCAGTAAATGCAAATAAATCAGCAAGGATTTAGTTACCACTCTGTAATAGACAACACAATCTATATTGGAGGTACAAAGTCTACATTCTAATAAGAATCAGCACATATAAATATGAATATACAAGATGCATATAAAGAATATAAACAGCTGGAGGGACCACGAAAATCTTCCTGCAAAAGTTGGCATTTGCCAATATAATGGTACAGAGTTGTAAGTCCTGATACCAGGAAGGCTGAGTCTGGGGCACTCTTTAATAGAGTTTAATAGTTCTAAACTTAGAAGTTTAGAACTGTAGTGGGTTATGATGCATGGTTGTATTCATTAACTTTGGCATTAATATGGCAAGCCCCTAAAAGGGGGGTGACCAGGTTTTCTAAGGAGGGACAAACAACCAGATTAGAAGCAGAGAAGACTAAAGTCCCATGTCAATCAATAATGGGACTGAGACCTCAAAGAGAGGTTGGGTGGAGGAGGAAAAAAAAGGTGGGAGGGAATGATGGGAGAAAATAATAAGTTGACATAAAATTTGAATCTTCAATGAAGAGATTCTAAATAGCAGAGGGAGGAGAAAGAGACAAAGACAGAGGGAGATAGAGACAGAGACAGAGAAAGAAAGAGAAACAGAGACAGAGAGAAGTCAGAGACCCAGAGATAAAGAAAGCATTCCAGTTGTAGAAAACAGTCACTGCAAAGACAAAGAGACAGAAGATGGATCTTTGGGTGTGAAGAATAGTAAGCAGGATGGTATGGTGATTACAGAGTGGGTAGATCAGAGTATGTAAAAAGAAAATGGAAATATAGTAAGGGGCAAGATTCTAAAGAGCTTTAAATGCCAAACAGAAGAGTTAATATTTGATTCTAGAGGTAATAGGAAGCCACTGGAGTTTACTGGCTGGTGAAGATGTCATGGTAATATCTGCACTTTTGAGAGGGAGATAAGCCCTTTGACAAAGGTACAGAGATAAGGAATGAAGTATTACATGTAACAAGCAAGATATTCAGTTTTTTTTAGAATGCAAAGTACATAAACATGAGTAATAAATCCACTTAGGTTTACCTCCTGTCAAAAGGAAGTTTTCCTTGTAAAAGAACTACGAACTGCTTTTTTGCAGCTTCTGTCCATTGTTCTAAGTTTTGGTTACAGAGAACTCTGTAACCAAACAGGGTAAGCACAGTAACTCTTCAGAACACCTGAAGAAAGATATCCAAACCCCTTTTGTTTTTGCTTTTCAATGCTAAACTTCCAGTTGGTTCATCTTACCATTACATGGAAAGAAGTAAAAGTCTTTGGCCATCAAATGGTACATCCCATCCCAACCTAATTTCTTTGTTTTTCTGTGAACATTTTCCAGCTTAATGTGGCACACAGAACTCAGCAATATAGTCCAGATGTGGTCAGATCAAAAAAGAATAGATAGATGGATAGATGGATCATTAATCAAACACATTCTGTGTCCCAAAGAGTGGTACTATTTCATCCATAAAACTAAAAAAAAAACTAAAATAACTAAAAATCTATTATACTGAACTCTTTGAAAACAGAGTTCATCTTTTGCTTTTCTCTACATTCCCAGAACTTAGCACACAGTGTCTGACACATTCTAAATGCTTTAAAAAAAAAATGTTTACTATCTGACTGATAATTTCAATGTGAACACTCCTTCTAATGATACAGATATCTCAATCTATTCAGACTTTCCCATCTTCTATGACTTTCTTCCATCTTCTGCTTCAAATTTTCCTGAGTGCAGCCAACATAATAGAGTTTTAATGCCTCTTCGAGTTTTAAAATACAAAGAGTGATAGCTATTTTTTAAAACTTGACTACATTTATTTGGCACAGAAGTAGCTTCTGAATGGGTGGAGAGGTTGATGAATAGTAATAGAAACACCAAAAACTGTCAATAAAATACAAATAAAAAGAGTTAAAGAAAGTTCATGAGAAGGCATAGCTAAGAAGGGCAGTTTTGTTAATACTGGGTTAAATTTAATATACACTTTAGAGGAAAATAACTATAACAGAAAATCACCATGTCCTTTTTTAAAGAAATTAAAGATCAGTAAGGTAACTGACATTAAGTAATTATTCAACAATGAAGGAGCTTCTAAGAATAATGTCTCCAAAAGTTAAACAGAAGGTTGGAGAAGTCCTGCAACTTTCAACCATAAGGTGGTTTCAGTATCTTAAGAGTATATGAGAGAAAACTGGTTAAAAGGCTACAAAAATGTAGACTTCCTACAGTTGTATATCTCTTGAAGGGTCAATGACCCAGAAAAGAACCTCTATAAAGGCATAGGAGAAAAGTACCTTTTTTTCTGCTCAATTTTGTCCAAAGGACAACTTTAAGCACACCATCTACTTCACACTTTGAATGCTATTTGTATTGTCATTCTTCATGTCCTTTGATCTCATTAAATAGTTATTATTGATTTTAATAAACTAACATATTCTGTTCACCATTGATTTATAGTAATGGCCTTTAATACCTCAAAGTAGTCAATTCTACTGAAACAGGAATCCTCAGTAATACCTCATGTCCAATGTCATCAGCAAGCAGTATACCATGAGGCCATGCAGATGCCCAGACACTGCAAGAGGAGGTGGTCCTTGTCCACATGCTGAGAAGTGGTTTATATGAAGATGAATAATAATGAGCCCATAATTGTGAGCAGTTGCAAAAAAAAGAATATAATTTATCTGAAAATATGGAAGCATTCTCTAGAGCCCTCAAATCTACAACAGGGATTCTAATAATACATTCCTTCCTATTGATAATAAAATGAAATCAAGAGGGGGAGAGGAAACAATCCTGAAGAAAAAAGGTAAAAAGCATCCATCTTCTTAATAAGAAGAAATTGTAGAGTGATATGTGCTAGACCATTCTGAGGATGGTAAATTATATGAATACTAGCTGTTACTATTTTAAAGCTGACATGCCATAAAAAGGAGATTAAAGGAGAAAAGAAAATGCTATTGGGTAGTTAAGTGGTATGGGGGATAGTGAGGGTCAGGGAAACTCCTTCCTGAGTTCAATCCAACCTCCAACACTTACCAGCTGTATGACTCTGCTAGTCACTTAATCCTGTGGCCTCAGTTTCCTCATTTGTTAAATAAGCTAGAGAAGGAAATAGCAAACCACTCTAGTATTTTACCACAAAAACCCCAAATGGAGTCACAAAGAGTGAAAAACAAATGAAAGAAAATACCAAAAGCGACACTGGAAACCAAAACCTTAGATATCATTTGCAGACTATTTATATCATTTTAATAAGAACTCATTAGAGAATGCTAGGTATTATGTCTATGTGAAATATGAAATCAGTCATCATTAATGATTTTATCCTAATCAAGCTCTTCCAAATCCAGATACACTAATGGATAGAGGAAGTACTGACTTCAAAACAGGGGAAGGAATGGGGAAAAGAAGAATTCATAAAAATGAAAATGCTAGGAAAATGATCTAACTCTTACACGAGCCTTTTCCTGATCTCTCTCACACACATAGACACTCATATTTTCTCTTTCCTGAAATTACTTCATATTACTCTCAAAGCATCCTTTATATCAGAATATAAATTCCTTTAGAGTAGGGATTGTTCCATTGATTGTATTTGTATCCCCAGGATTTATCACAGTCTCTGGCACAGAATAGGTGTTTATAAATGATCACTGATAAGTTTATTGATATTATTTATGTACTTATTATACCACTACTCCAATTCTTGAAGTAAACTGCAAACTCCTGGAAGGTAAGATTTCTTTCAAATTTGTCTTTCTAGCTACAATTCTTATCACAGTGTCTTACAAATGGTTAGCACATACTAAATCTTTGTTGAATTGAATTAAATTCAAAATGATCTCAAGCATAAAATGATAATGAAAAGGAAATTTACTCTAGAAATGAAAAATCCTTTCCATGCCCAAATGTTCACTCTAATTGTGAACAGATAGAGGTAGCTAAAGATTCGAGTTTTAAAGCAGCTTCCCTCAGTAGACCAGCAAAAGCTTAAAAATCAACATGTGAATTTACCACTGGGTAGTTATTCCAATCTTTATTCATTTCATTCACCTTCATAAAATGAAAATTAAATAAACAAATCAATTTCATTTACTCTCAAGTGGTGTTATTCTTTACATTTCTTTAAGGAAGATTCCTATCATTTATACATTTAATGGAAAATTCTTAGTTCACTTCACACAGTTTAGCACTTAACCACATAGTCATGTATCTTTTGCTAATTGTCTCCTGTATTAAGTCTTGTCTCTCCTTAATTAAATTGTAAGCGCCTGGGGGGCACTATACAATATTCTTTCCTCAGTATCCCCAACAGGGCTGAACACATTCAAGGGGTTCAAACATTCATTGATTGTTAGATATGGGTATGTACTTTAAAGCCTATAAGCAGAAACCAAGCTAACTCTACAAATCACCAGATGGGATGTGGCCAAATGATATGAAAAGATTGATTCAAGGGTTTACAAACAGTAAAGTTCATTTTAAAGACACTTTGATGAAGCTGAAAAAGTGAAATCCAAAGCAGTCTCACTTAAAACAAAACAAACAAAAAACCTTAAACCATTTTTAAATTAATCCAGTAGGTTTTTAACTATAACTCAATAGAGTACATTTCCTTATTAACTGCCTTTAACTCAATAAAAGCTATTTAATATTAACTTTATTATTTTTTAAACCTTGAATCAAGTTTTTCCTTGCCTTTGGAAAAGTGCCATCTGTTACGTGCAGCTAGGGTGATTTCTACATATGGACTTTATCATACCTATTCATCATCCAATTCTAATAGTCTGGAGTGATTTGTTTTTATATATTTATCAGTATTGTAGTCTTTAAAATACCAGTATGTAAGTACCTATATGTGCATACATTATCACATTCTAAAATTAATTTTCCATCAATCATTATGCATTATAGCAAACTACAATGCTCAAAGTTCCCCCACTGGTTGACCCAATGTAGATATTAAATAAATTTATGTTGGAACAAATGAATGAATGAATCACCAATAATGATTTATGAATTATAAATATTAACATTCAATTCATTTTAAGAAGAAGCCAGTTCAGCCAACAGTAATGAAGCACAGAGAGTATAAGTCGAGTATAACCTTACCATGTGTGATAGATAACAGAAAGAGAGTTTTACATCCTACTAAAATAAAATAAATAATATGATATTTGCAAAATAAAAATTCAGGGAAATAAGAGGAGATTATCAAGAAAGGCCCCTTTTATTTTGTATTATATACATATAATCTATGTATCTGCTTGAAAAAGACCCCAGAATATCAACAGCATTGTGTATTTCCTATCTGTGTTCCCTCAACTACCATCCCATGGCCAAATGATCTCTTCCTGCCCCTTTTCTCAAAGCTAAAAAGCCAAATTATGCACAAATAAGAGACAAATAGAGTTCTGGCAATATGAATGAGAATTATTTCATCAAACAAACATCACATTTTGACTTCTGAGTTAATTCAGGGTTTGTTGTATAACTAATTACATTCTCTTTGGAGAGTCAATAATATAACAATCACTAAAACATATAAAAATCACTATGGATTTAAAAAAAAAAAAGTTGTCATTAAAACCAGGAATGTGAGTACAATCCAGATAAGCTCTGGGCTTAGTATTCTAAAACACTTTGACATTAACAGGTCAGATGTCAGAACCCAGCTGCCAGGTCTCCCCCATGTATAGTTTCTAGCAGTCATTCTTAAGGAGTTGGGCTTTCTTTCTATTGCACATAAGCCACCCATCATTGTGATTCCCCCACATGATTATCAGCTGATATCAATTTGTCAGTCAATTTTAACAGGCTTTTAGAAAGGCGTATCACAAAGGTGAGAGAATAATTGTTGGCACAAAACATTCCCTCAAAAACCTGTTACTAATGTGGAAATATATCTAATATGATTGTATTATAGCCTATATCAAGAAGACGGAGCAAGAGTGAAAAAGATGGAAATCAAAGTATTATAAAAGTGAAAGTTGAAAACTAATAAATATTTTTTTAATTTATGTTACACTCTCCCATCAATATATACAGAGTCCAAGATGACTCGGTCTTAGAGACTACGACTTGAAGGGGTAATTAAAAGTTCTTCAAAGTCCTTGAATCTTCTAGATGTTGCCCTTTTGTTGTACGGTCATTTTTCAGTAATGTCTGACTCTTCATATCCTTACTTGGGGTTTTCTTTGCAAAAACATTAGAGTGGTTTTCCATTTCCTTCTCCAGATCATTTTACAGATGAGGAAACTGAGGCAAACAGCGTTAAATGACTTGCCAGGATCACACAGCTAATAAATGTCTGAGATTAGATTTGAACTGAGGAAGATGAGTCTTCTTGACTCCAGACCATGTGTTCTATCCACTGCATCACCTCGCTGGTAATTTTTCTTCCAAGGCTCCTTGGAGAGCCTTGAGTTTACCTTTTCTCTCTATTTTCAGGCTATTCTCAGCTCCTGGCTAAGATACTACTTTGGGGATGCTTCTAGGACACTTCTGCTAAATCCAAATCCATGGTAATTGGAAGGGGGAAAGAAATCAAAGAGCTCTCATCCTCACCCCCAAGCATTTTCTCCCAGGGAGCTGGCTAGAAGGCTTCCATCACTAAACTAAATCTTCAATTGCAAACTAACTCACAGGTTTGATACCTGCCTCACAGGACATGACAAAGTTGTGATGTGACATCATTTTATGTGATGTGACATCATTTTATGTGATGTGACATCATTTTACTTTATCCAAAGGCTTTCAGAGACAAAAGATAAACAAAGATATACTCTGATTTACCTTAAGTGGGATGAGGTCATTAATTGATTGGCTCCATAGATGCCCACTCTTATAAAAATATATGTGTAAAATATTACTCAAAAGAAAATCACTCAAAAAAATAAAGGAAAAGACTAGAAAAAAATTTTCACTGACCTAAGATGTAAAATTTGTCATTTCTGTCTTTACTGATAAAATTAAATGAAGCTAAAAACTAAATAAATATGGATGACTAAGATCATATTTCTACTAATTCTTGGAATGAATACTGAAGTAATTACTTTCAACAACAAATATAGGATCATAGTCCAAACTCCTTTATCAAATAGATGAGTAAACTGAAACCCTGAGAAGTTCAGAAGTTTCAAAAGTACTGAATGACAGAGTTTGGATTTTAACTCATTTTCCTCTCCCTCCAAAATCCAGTGATCTTTCCACTAATAAGTGAAATATGTAGCATTAAATCAATGAAGACTTCCCTATGGGTATCCTGGGAGTATTTTACTTCTAGGAATAAATGAAGTACTCTAAAATAAGGAATATTTGTTGTTGTTGGGGTTTTTTTCAAAAAATTATAGTACCATTTTAATAAACTAAATTTATGATCACTAAAAATACCTGCAAAAATTCATAAACATCTCAAAAATTTATTACTCTTGCCATACTGCTCTGAAATAATGTACACATAGCTAAGAATCATTTCCTCTTCAAGAAATTCTATTTATATACTCTGTGGCCTTCTACTCACCAGCCACCCCTCTGCTTACTCCAGAAACCACCCGATCTGCCTTGCTTATTTCCAGGACAAGAATCAAAATCAAGTCACTAACTCTAACATTACTACAGTAAAGGATGTATTAATATACTCTGGAATGGCTCTACTCACTCTTTTTGTAATATTCCGAACAGAATATATTGTCCTCTCCTCACAGATACCACTACAATATCTGTGGTTTCTTCCTATTAAAATATGAGTTTCCTAGAGGTCAGAGACTCTCTTTCCTTTTACATTTGCATCACTAGTGATTAGCTCAGTACTTAAAAGTGCAGTAAATTCCTAATGACTGGTTTTCCATTTACTCTTTATTTACTCTTTTATTTTAAATTACCTTTTACACTTATGCTAACTTCTTCATTCTAATTTGGAAACAACTCTAAAATATACACACATGTATATATTTATTTGTTTATTTATTGACCTACTAAGAGATTATTTACTCCATCTGGATTTCATGAATAGAATACATTTAAGGGAGAAATCCAACTTTTTGCAAGGACCCCCTGAAATGGACTTTTGGGGGATCATGGATAAGCTGTTTTGATCCATATCAGCAAAGAAAACTTTCAAATATATAAGGTCACAGATCCACTTACATAACATACTTAAAGAAATGTAAATGCACTGTCATACATTATACAAAAAAAAAAGCTAGTTTATTTTTGGTGTTTTAAGTTGAAAATATCATTTGAAAGCAAACCTGAGATACAAAGAAAAACAACAATTTAAGGTCTTAACTACAGAGTCTAAAATGAGAAGTTCAAGTTTAAGTTAATTCAAAATTGAAGAAAATAACTGCTATGATAGCATGGTAAGAGAAAATGTTGAATAAAATTAAGGATTAAGCATGCACAAGTCATCACAGCTGAATCCAAACATTGGGACTGAGGTTGCAGATAAAAAGGTCTTCATTCTGAGGAGAAACACAAGGGTGAAGTGTTTTTTAGCTTTCTTACAAAGGTTTACTATTTTTAAAAAAAATGATGCCATCAAGACAGCTATTTGTGATACTGGCACACTTGAAACTATAGTCTCTCTTTGGAAGAATGGATTTTTTCCCTTTTGCAAAAAGTTTTTTTTGTTTTACAAAAGAAAAAATTCTCTAATACATTCTAGGGTACTAAAAAGAATTCAAGTTCATGAATGCTAAAAAGTTGTCAGCCATATTTGAAATGAATGGAAAGCCCATGAGACAGTATTTCTGGATAATTAGTAACCAATTTACTAATTCTTAATTAGGCTAGCAAATAATAAATTGATGGTCAGTAGTCTTTTTCAGTAATAAAAGATAAAATCATGGAAATCAATACATGTTCAAATGCGTATGGAAAAGGGGTTGCCTAGACAAATAAAAATCAATCCTGATTGGTTAATTATTAATGAGTAGGCGAACTTCTTCTATAAGGAGGTGGGTTAAAAGCCTTCAGACCCTGTCACTGAAAACCTAGCTTGATCATATTTATCTGCCTCCATTCAGCATTCTAGATCATGGCTTATTAAACTTTTTCCACTCATGACCCCTCTTTTGCCCAAGGAATTTTTATGCAACCTAAGATGAATAAATCTGTAAAATTGTTATATAAGTAAACTGTTGATTGATAATAAATCATAAGAAAATTTATTTTAAAACAATTCTTTGCTATGCATATAATTTTACCATTTATTAAAGATAAAAGCGAATTTGTATACTAATAAGATAGATGCATTTGTTTATTGTTACATAAAGTATTAAATTTTGGCAATATAGTTGATACTGCAAGATGCAGAATATTCAGAAACCTTTTACCATTGCCAATTTTTTTTGTGACCACTACTTTTAGTTATAGTGTCAGGACCCACAGTTTAAGAAGTTTTGCTTTGGACAAAAGAATCTATCTCCTCCCAAACCACTAAAATTCACCTAGATTAGATTCTATTTTGCATTCTAATCTGAAGCAATTAGGCAAAGTCTTGCCCCAGATTGAGAAGAATGTTCCCAGAGGATTAGGCCAACCTCATTATCAGCCCTGTCCTTCAGAAAGGATTGGTCCCTGAATGAGAAAACAGGAAAAAACCTCACTCCTAATTTGATTATTAATATCAAAGAAAAATCATAATTTCTCTCATCTTTGAGGAATCATGGAAAACATAAATATTGCCACCAAACTAGAAGCAGGAGAATGTTGTCCCAATTTTTAGAGAAAACAGATCCTTAAACTAGAAGAGTGATTAGAAAGATTGGAGAAGTGGAAGGAAGAGAATGGAATAAGCATTAATATAACTTCCATGTGCCAGGCACTCCACTAAACCAAGAGAACAGATGGTTAGTGGACACTTAGAAAGGGAAGTGGCAATAACAATAAGCCAGCATGATTTCAATAAGCAGAACAAGTCCTGCTCCACCAGTCACATTTCAATTTTCAGTATGTTTTTTAATTGTTATGATGTAGAAGAAGTATAGAAAATACGTACCTTGATTGAAACAAGGAATCTGACTGTTTCACAAAATCTCACCAACAAGATGAAGTGATTTGGGCAGAATATTAGAATAGTTGGGCAAACTCAGGATTGGGTGACTGATGGATCCAAATCAGTTTATTAAGGGATCAATGTCAGTCTTGAGGGGGTGGGGGAAAGGGGAGGAAAGAGCACTCTAGTAGAGTGACATAATATGCTTGGCTTTGTTCAGGTCAACATTTTAATTAAAATTTGGATGAAATAATAGCTGTGTTTCTTCGATCTACAGAAGATACAAAGTTGATAGTTACTGAAAATATTTTGCTTAATAGAATGTAGATTCCAAAAGATTTTAACAAAAACAATGGACCAACTCTTAGAAGAAAAAAAAACCTGATAAGTGAAATATTGCTAGGCAGTAGTTAATTGAATAAAGACAAATACTTTGAGAATTGAGAGCTAATAAAAATTGACAACATGACGTGCCTGCCAAAAAAACCTAACATAATATAAATTACCTTAATAAAAACACAATTTGCATGAGAAGTAGCATTTGAAAGTGGCAGAGTGGATAAAAAGCTATTTTTGGAGTCAAAAAGATCCAGGTTCAGTCATTAAAGTTTCAATATGCTGGGCAACAATTTAAAACTCTAATCAGCAGTATTTGAAAGACTAGCATGTGGAAAACTTCTTGACCCCAAGGAATAAAATTAGGACCAGGAAGAATAAGTTAGAAGAAAGCATAGTTCCTCTCAAATAAGAATGAACTTCTAAAAAACTATAGCGGCTACCAAATAAAATAATGTGCTTTGGGAAGGAGTGAATTCCCAATAGCGGGAATATTCATGGGAAGATAATTTGATATATATTTGTCCAGATATTGAAAATGGGGGGATTTGTGCTTCAGGCAAAACTAAGTATAGATCCCAGCTTCATAAACTGTGTTGTGACCCCATTTGAAGTCTCATAATTAAATGTGGGGGCTGCAATATTATGACATCATTAGTAAATGTTTCATGTGTATATATATATCCGAAGTCACATAAAAATTTCTCAGGCAAAAAGGGGTGGCAAATGAAAAAACTTTAAGAAGCTCTAGTTTAGATGACCCCTAAATTCTCCTGGCCTAAGACTCTATAATTAAAAAACATTTATAATTAGCAACTTTCTCCATCTAGAAAAATTCTGATATTGAGGCAATTCTGTGTAACATCATTTTGATTAAGACACTAATAAAAATATTCCTTAAATGTTGCATTTCACTTAATACATGGGGATCTATACTCTCCCTCCAAAACACACTCTCTCTCTCTCTCTCTCTCTCTCTCTCTCTCTCTCTCTCTCTCTCCTTTATTTAGCAATTACTGGAAAATGTTACAAGACATTTACCTCTACATGGTAAAGTAGAGATATTGAGTGTTAGCTAATACCTACAGTTAGGGGAAACTATTAGAAATTTCATGAATCAAAATAATTTTTTGTTTTTCCTGTGAAAAATTATCCTTTAGCTTAAATGAAATCTTAGAATTAATAGCAGTTGTCATTTTAGGAAAAGTTGAATAAATAAATGTCAAAATCAAATGTGTGAAATAAACACTTTTATCTATTCAGATAAGAATAACTTTAGATTGGCATCTTATAAAACCAATAATTGGACTTTTCAAAATAAAAGCAGAAATACAGTACTAATTTGATAACTGTTATTACAGATTTCAGGTCTAAAGTATTTCAGCAACAAACAAAAATCAAATGTTGGCTACATATAAGTTTAATACCATAATGAGTGAGCTTGCCAATGACTGTCATAAAATTTGTTTTCAAGTAGGCAGGGACTCAATAAGAGCTTGTTGAAATGAATGACTAATGACTTTGGAAGCAGATTCTTTTTACAAAACAAATGATTACATTTTAACAAAATAAAAGTAAAAATAGGATCCTAGTCTGGTAATTATTTTTACCTGTTTCAGACACTGACATATTATAACAAATTATATATATATATATATATATATATAT
>JAJPUD010001617.1:353281-410761 GCA_023553655.1 Myrmecobius fasciatus | reverse complement strand
TGCAAATAAAAAGCTTTATTAAAAAAAAAAAAAAAAAAAAAGAAAATTATCTATGCAGAACTGATGCTGAGTGAAATGAGCAGAACCAGGAGATCATACACAGCAACAACAGTATTACATGATGATCAATTCTGATGGACATGCCTCTCTGCAACAAAGAATTGTCTCAAACCAGTTCCAATTGTTCACTGAAGAAAACCATATACACCCAGAGAGAGGGATATGAAATATGGATCACAACGTAACATTTTCATGCTCTCTATTGATGTTTGCTTGCATTGTGTTGCCTTTCTCTGATTCTTTTTTTTTTCTTGTAGATAGGATTTTTCTTGCATAACTTGTCAAGCATTTCAACATTATTAACATGTAGTGGACTTCCTGCCATCTAGGGGAGAGGAGGGGACTGGGGGTAAAATTTGTAATGGAAAGCTTTGTAAGGCTCAATGGTGGGGAACTACCCATACATATGTTATACAATTAAAAAGCTTTAATAAAAAAAAATTAAAAAAAAAGAAAATTATCTATGCATATGTTTTGAAAACAAAAAGCTTTAATAAAAAAAAGAAAAGAATCAGAAATTATGAAGTTCAGATGGAGCTAAACTGGCAGTAGATGCTAAAGACACCAAAAATGGGCTTTTTACCTCTGTAGGAAGTAAGAGAACAACAAAATAATAAAAATAACTACCACTTATGTGGGTGCTTTAAAGTTTACCAATGCTTGGCATACATGATCTCATTTGACTTATTAATCTTTATAATAAATTCTGTTAGGTACTATGAATATTGATATTTCCCTTGTACAGACAAAAAATGCTCTAAATCCCTACTGATTAGAGAAATAAAAATTAAACCAATTCTGAGATAGCATCTCATATCATCAGATTGGCTAACATAACAGAAAAGAAAAATGACAAATGCTGTTGGGAATGTGGGAAAATTGAGACACTAATGCATTGTTGGTAGAGTTGTGATATAGTCCAATCATTTCTGGAGAACAATTTGGAATTAATACTACTACTATCCAAAAGATATTAAAGAAAAGGAAAAAAGACCTATTAGTATAAGAATATCTATAGAAGGTAAAAATGTCTTATCAAATGTAATACAACATTGGAAATAGAATTTTTATTGTCTTCCTAACTTCTTGACCATTTTTCTTTTTATAAAAAGGATGGGTTGTGAACAAATTCTGCAATCTGAAAGGGAGTCTACTAAGAGTCAGCTAAAGCTCATAAAATAAAGGCCATGTTAATATGGTAGAAACAGCACTGAATATGGAGTGAAAGGACCTGGGTTTATTTAAATTCTGGCCTTACTGCTAACTGGTCGAGTGATCTTGAATACTGTATTCAATCCTCTGATCTTTTCTCCTATCTATAAAATTAGGAGGCTTAATAACATAATATCTAAGGTTTCTTCTAGTTTTAAATCTTAGGATAATCTCATTTCTTCTTTTGACAGGGTTATTAGAATGTCATAACAGGAGAATGTTATAGACATAGTATATCTGGGTTTCATTAAAGTGTTTGACAAAGTCATGATATCTTTGCAGACAAGATGAAGAGGTGAGGGCTGGAGGATGATACAAATAAATGGGTTTAGGATTAGTTGAATGGCTGGGTCCAAAGAATAGTGATAAATAGATAAGTGTCAACCTGAAAAAGAAGAGGCTCAGCAGGCTTCTAACAGAGTTCCCCCCCCACCGGGGTTTGCCCAAGGCTTTGTGATCTTCACCATTTTTATCAGTAATTTGGATTAAGTCAGAGAATGCAGTCACCAAATTTACAGATGATAAAGCTGATACTTTGGATGACAGAGTCAATACAAAATGATCTTGGCAGACTGAATCTAATAATATGGGCTGACTCTAATAAGATGAAATTTGATATGGGAAAAATGTAAAATATTGTAAAAGCAATTTCTTAAATAAAATTGAGGTTAGAAAACAATTTATGAGAAAAAAAAAGAACTTGAATTTTAGTGAACCACAAACCTGATAAAAATCAACAGGGTAGCATGGCAACCAAAGAGCTAATCAATGCTAGGCTGTATTAATAGTGTCCATTGATCAGAAAGATGATGTTCTCTCCATACTCTGTCCAGTTTAAGTGAGACTATTTCTTTTTTTTTTTTTTTTTTTTGCTTTTTGCTGAGGCAATTGGGGTTAAGTGACTTGCCCAGGGTCACACAGCTAGGAAGTGTCTGAGACCAGATTTGAACTCAGGTCTTCCTGACTTCAGGGCTGGTGCTCTAACCACTGCGCCACCTAGCTGCCCAGTGTTCTTGAACGTTTTTCTTTCCCAGCACATTTACTTTTTTTTTTTTTTTTTGCTTTTTGCTGAGGCAATTGGGGTTAAGTGACTTGCCCAGGGTCACACAGCTAGGGAATGTTAAGTGTCTGAGACCAGATTTGAACTCAGGTCCTCCTGACTTCAGGGCTGGTGCTCTAACCACTGCGCCACCTAGCTGCCTAAGTGAGACTATTTCTAGAATTCTATGTTTGGTTCTCAGTGACACATTGAATGGGAGGAAGAGGGAATGTTAATGAACTAAAACACACCCATAAAGGGTAAGTGGCAACTGAATGGTTAAAAAACTGAAAACCATGCTAGAAAAAAAAATCTGTTGTAGAATTTGAGATGTTTTGGCCTAAAAGAAAAGAGATTTAGGAAGTACACAAATATTTGAAGGCCTATCAAAGGAAAGGGGAATTAAACTTGTACTGATTGACCCCAGGGAGGAATAACTAGGAATAGTGAGTGGAAGTTGCCAAGAGGCAGAGGCACTATATTGAAATGAACTGAGAGCTAGCCAAGAAATTTTGAGGCTCTTTCTCTTCCAGATTGATCCTTTTGGGAAATCAAACTAGGCCATCTTTCACCTCAATTCTTACCTAGTCTTTAATCACTGAATGGGTGTTGCCTCAGACAAATTATGATTTGGGAAAGACCTTAGCTTAAAAAAGTCAAGGGGCTTCCCACTGCATCTGGGGTCATTGCCATAGGACTCTGATGACTCTGGAGAAAAATCTAGCTTAAATCTAATTCATTTGCAAGTTAAGACATCACTCTTCTGATATCCTTGGTCTTTGAGAATGAAGAACGAAGAACAACAGAGAGCTAGTCTCGGTCAAGAAAGACCTGGACTCCATTCCTTTCTCTGACCCACATTAGCCTGACATTCCCAGGCAAGTCACTTAATCTGTCAGAACCTCAGCCAACTTTTTAAAATTATAAATTGCAGAGCAGGTAGTATTCTGCATAGATAGAGGAATTTTCTTCTCAATAGCTTTCTTTAGGGGCAGCTAGGTGGCACAATGGATAGAGCATCAGCCCTGAAGGCAAGAGGACCTGAGTTCGAATCTGGTCTCAGACACTTAATAGACCCTGGACAAGTCACTTAACCTCAATTACCTCAGGAAAAAAAAAAAAGTCAATAGCTTTTTTTATCAATGAAATCACTTGTCCAGCTCAAAAAATTAAACAAGGAAAAATTCCTAACAATTAGGAAGTCAGACTGCCTCGGGAGGTATTGAGTTGTTCATCATTGTATAGATGTAAAAAAAAGCCTGACTGATCACTTGGAAGGAAAAAGGCAAGCATTTTTGTTAAGTGCCTATTATGAGCCAGACTCACTTAATCTTTTTGCATCAGTTTCCTCATCTGTAAAATGAGTTGAAGAAGGAAATGGAAAATCAATCCAGTATCTTTGCCAAGAAAAGCCCAAACGGGGTTATGAAATGGTATTATGCTCTCTCAAATCTATTTCATTTCTCTATTTCACGTTATCACTTTACATGGTACCTAATGATACTTCAGTTACAAAGACTCTGATTTGACTGAACAACAAACTAAATAATATGTACTAAACACTAGACTAAGTGTTTTACAAATAATGTTTCTTTGAGGCAAGCAGAGCTTAAATGACTTGCCCAGAGTAACATACATAGCTAGTCAGTGTCTGAGGCTAGATTTGAATTCAATTTCTAGCCTTCTCCAAACCTCAGTTCAATTACCACCTTCTGTAGGAGACTATCCTGTTGTCCCCAAACCCCAAGTTATTCACACTCCTCATTACCCTGCATTTATTTAGATATATATTTGTGTATTCTATATTTATACCCGTTGTCTCTCCTGATATAATGTAAATTTCTCTAATTTACCTTGCCTATGTATGTTGAAAGCTATTTGTACATTGTCTCCCCCTTTAGACTATCAGCTTGAGGGAAGTGTCAGTTTTTGCCCATCATATTCTGAGTTTATTACAATGATCTACACTACAGTAAACACTAAGTAAATGTTTTTTGACCTGTCCTGACTCCTTTGTCTTTGTAGTCTCAGAGCTTAGCCTGGTACCTGCCATACAATAGACATTTAATAGATGCTATTTTCAAGCTAATTGCTGATTTTGAACATCTACTGCCTGAAGCAGATATCACAAAGAGATTCAAGAAAATTGAAGACTATTCAAAGATTTCTCTTTGCTGAGGACTCTGAACTACTACTACTTCCAGGGCACTCATTATTTGGAGTTACATATACATTTATGGGAAAACAGAAAAATTACAGGCTTTGAATCAGAATGAATTACAAGGTGCTCATTTAATATAAAATTTCTATATGTCTTATATGTCAACTTCATTAATAAACATTTACTAAGCTCTTGCTATATGAAAGGCACTGTGTGTTAGGTGCTGGATTAACAAAGGCAAAACAATCTCTGATCTCTGTGAGCTGGAAGGCTTACTTTATCTAAACAGAGAAGCAAATTAAGGGAATTTCAGAAGAAAGGGGGATCTAACACAAATGTGCAAGGGGATATTGAGGAAATGATAGTAAAATTTTGGAAGGTATAAAGTCTTATTCAAATGTAGTACTTTGGTGAGGGGAAAGAAAGAGGGAAGAGACTAATGATTTTTTTTTCATATGGGGAATTCATGATATGCTACTATTCTCTATAAATTTTAGACTTCAGGAATTGACTGGAGCCCTGAGAGTTGAAGTAGTTTGCTCATGCACAAATAGTTAATATGTGTCAGACGCTAAATTTAAAATGAGATGTTGCTTCTTCTAGGGTTGCCTACCACAGAAAGATCCTTTTAAATCCCAGTTCTGAATTCACATGAACTACATTCAGTCATAGGAGGTATTCCACAGATTATTCTCCACCAGGATTTTTCCTTGGGAACATTAAGGATAAAAAAATAGATTTGCTCCTCTATTGGTGGAATCAACTTCAAATAGAAACAGAATCCTGGGAGGTAGGATGAGGCACATATTGACTTGATAAACCATAAATTAGCATTACTCATGTTTACTCTGTTTTTATTGATTTTATTAAACACTTTGTTGTGCCACAGCTCCCCCGTCTCAGTTTCCCTCAGTTGTTCTGCCTTGGTAGCAACTTCCCCACCACCACCCCACCACCCTCACCTCCTGACCATTCAGAGATAATTGGGCTGAAGAGTAATGGCTGCTGGAATTCCAGTCATAAAACCTCCAGATGTCCCATCTCAAACACCTGGACATCCCCCTTATCTTTATGGCCCCAGACTCAGTGGCTCCTAGCTTCTTCCCAAACTTATCAGAATTTATGATCCTTCCTTCATACCCCCAACCTGTCAGAATGGAGTTGATAGATCTTTCCTGGAACTCCAATCCCCCCAGTGCCCAACCCCCCCCCGCCTGTTCTTTGTCCCCTGAGAACCAGAACCCAATAAGAATCATTAGAGCAAATGCCCTAATTGCTGGATATTTTGAGATCCAAATGGCTGGCTAATGGCTGCCAGTCTAACTCTCTGGGACTGGGTGTTTTGACATAAGAATCCCATTCAGTCTCACCCATAGCTATGGATTCTAAGCTTTCCATTATAAAATCAATAAAATATCACCTAGTCTCTAATGTGTGATACTGCCTCAGTTTCTCCTGGAGCATTACATTTGGAGGCCCCAGCAAGATGTGAGATCTGGGACCAGGTTATTACAGATTGGACACCAACAAGTCTCCTCCTGGAGCCTTGGGGTAGTTGGATTTGGGCTCCTTGTTTGAGGAAGGCTGGCCCTCTGGCTTGTTCCAGACTCCCTCGAGGAAAGCAGCTTCAGCCACAGCAAGAGCTCAAGGCAGACACCTCCATCTGGTCATAGGTGACAAGCTATACATTTTTAAAATTTTTTCATTAATCTGAGATGTATTGACAGGATGATGGGCAATAATATCTGTTCTGAGTATCTACTAAGATAACTATCTGGGTCTGGGTGCCTTTGGGCACAATTCTGGGTGCTTTTAGAGCATTATCTGAGTCTGAGTACCTGCTGGCCCAAGTCTGGGTATCTTAGGACACGAATCTGAGTTCTGGGCATTCTCTGTGAAGGCAGAGAGTGCACCAGACTAGAGCTTGGGAGCCTATTTTTAAAAGCTCAATTTGAATTCCTGAGAGGAAGAGAGGGAAAAAAAACTACCCTCTCCTCTCATAGCATTCCTGAATAGTGAGTTTGCTCTTACCTTGTATGTGTTAACTGTTACATCTGTGTGGTCAGTGTTTGTGACTGGTCTGTCAGTTTGGTTGATTTAGAGAACTGTAAAATTTTAAGAACAATGATTAAGAATGTGGCAAATAGTCATTTCAATGTTAAAAAAAATGCTTGTGGTTTTCAAATTTCTTATTGAGTTAAATGTTTGCATTAATTTGAGAGTATATGGGATGTTTTGGTCAATGGAATTTGTTATTGGAGGTAAAATTTCTTGGGTCTGTAGCTAATATAATTTGGGAGTTTTAAAGTTCCACCTTCTGAAAGATACTGGGACAATTACCTAAAGTAAACCTGAGTTAAGGCTATTTTATCCTGTGTCCAATATGTGCTGAAGAATCAGTTTTGACTCATTATATTATGGTATAGTCATGTCCCTGTTTTTCCTCCTGTAACTAATTTCTATGATCAGAGCACTAGTCTATAGGAATCATTAATGCAATTCACTTATGCCATACCTTGCTGTTTCCAATCTGGTTATATGTAATCATTATACTTAGGCAAGTGAGTATTTAGCCTGGTCATCTATCTGTTACTGGTTATTTGTGTCTGTAGGTATTCAGGTCTTTAAAGATTTCTAAATAATGAGAGGACAATTGGCACAGTTGTCTGTGAGATCTGACTGCTTTTTGTTTATGGGGACTACAGCTGACAGCCATTTGTCTGTCCTGTGAGACAAACCTATCTCCTTACACGGGAAGCAACTGGCACATCTGTACTGGCTTCCCACATTTTGTAGCAGTCCTTGTGAACCAGTCCTTCTATCTCAGACTGTTCTAACCTTTATTTATTAGATTTGTTTTTTGTTCTAGATTTTTGTTAAGTTTACAACCTTACTGACCTACTTCTAGGACCTGGATCATCTCACTGCCTGCTTTCACCACACCCAACCCCCTCCCTGGAAAAGAAGTTCACTTCACTCCTCTCAGCATGAAGCAGTTTTTTAAAGAGACATTGCCTCTGCTCCTAATGGACATTGCGCCTTATTAATTTGGGAGGACTGAGGGTGGTTGATGACTGATTGTTAAAACTCCCACTGTGTATTATTGTACAATCCTGCTTGGATCCCCTATTACTATGTATTACTAAATAATCCTGATTGGGTCCCCTATTGCTGTGTTTTGGATTTAAGGATGGAAAATGTTGGGTTAAGATTTTGGGTGACTGTTACTGTAATGGATAGTTTGTATCTGCATTATCTAATTGATCACAATGTTCCCTTCAGGATATGTAATTGTGTGAGGGGTCTTGAGTTTGAGAGTGGAAAACCCTTATTATACTAGTCTGTTATGTAAGATGAACTTGACAACTAGAGCCCTATTTACTCCTCCTTGGATGATTCCTTCGGTGGAAAAGGAAAAGGGAGGAAAGGAATGAGAAATAGTAACCAGGAAAGCTAGTAGATTTTTCCCAAAGGTACTTGAAAAAAATGGAAACCACTAGTGCCCCTAGTTTCCTATTCACTTGGCCTTAGGCACTTCTGCCCCACCCCAACCCACCAGTTTAGATGGAAGCCCCTACAGCAGTCCATTTTTCATTTCTTCTGCCTGCTTGGTTTATTATTTAAACCCCAACTAAGACTGCGATTGCTGGTTCTGCTTTAACTTTGAACCCCCTTATTCTGTTGGAATGGCCCTGGAAGACTCAGTTTCTGGGACATTTTCTGATTCCTGGTAGTCTCTCTGATCCACTTCTCCAGTCCTGTAACCCCAGTTCCTTAATTAGTATTTTAGCATCCTCCAAGACATAACAGTTTGTTTTATACCTCTGAGTTTGTGATTTGCCTGCCTTGGTGGTCTAAGTGTGCATACTCTGACCATTTCTGTAGCAGAACAGCCTGTTCTTTCTGGGTGGGAACAGGTGAAGCAATTTCTGGCCTCACCCTTCCCCCTTGGAGTCTCTGATGGATGTGCAGTGTCCTCCCTAGAGAGGCTGGCACAGCTTCCTTGGGCACTGCTGCTCCCTCTGCAAGCAGAGGCTGCGTGCACAAACTAACATTGAACTGTCTATCTCAGACTGGGTTCCCTGGCTGAGATGGAGCTCCAGAACTGCAAAGGACCTGACAAGCTTGCAACAGGGAGGACTATGGAAGGCTGTTAACAGCTCTGAGGTTATCAGGGAGAGACTTGCCCTCGCCGTAGGTCCTTGTACCTTTGTCTAATTTTATTTTGGTTTATCTGCTCCTGGTAGGGTCAGTCAAAATCATGGTGCTGAAAACTTCCAGGTATCTGGGGGAAGGTGATTCAATGATTTGAATATTCAGGAAAGAGAGTGTGAAATGTTGTGCCACAGTTCCTTGTCTCAGTTTCCCCAATTGTTCTGCCTTGGTAGCAAATTCCCCCACTTCTGACCATTCAGAGATAATTGGGCTGCAGAGTAATGGCTACTGGAATTCCAAGAGTCATAAAACCTCCAGATGGCCCATCTCAAACACCTGGACATACCCCTTCTCTTTTGGCTTCAGACTCAGTGTCTCATGGCTTCTTCCCAAATTTATCACAATTTATGATCTTTCCTCCATACCCCCAACCTGTCAGAAATGAATTGATAGTTCTTTCCTGGAACTCCAACCCCTCCAGTGCCCTACCTCTGCCTGCTCTTTGTCCCCTGAGAACCAGAGCCCGATAAGAATCATTGGAGCAAACTCACTAATTGCTGGATACTTTGAGATCCAGACGGCTGGCTAATGGCTGCCAGTCTAACTCTCTGGGACTGAGTGTTTTGACATAAGAATCCCATTCAGTCTCACCCATAGCTATGGATTCTAAACTCTCCATTAACATCAATGAAATATTATCTAGTTTCTAATCTGTAGTACTGCCTCAGTTTCTCCCAGAGCATTACAACTCCCCAATTATTTTTTAATTCAGGACACAATTGAGAGTTTTGCAACTACAAGTTTGACAGCTCTGCTCCAATCCATGGTTATGTCTCTTTCTGCTTTGTAGTTGGAGTGAAGGGTGGGGGATGGGGTTTTGCCTTGTGTAGAAATGTGCTGATAATATTTAACAACCACCCCTCCAAAAAATTGTACTTAGTACACATTTTTAAGTTTAATCTGAATTTTTAATATTTTCTTCATCACTTTTCATAAGTTTAGACAATTGACAAAACATTAAAACAAGTCCTAACTTGTAGTGTTTGATTTCTAAGATATTATTGCTCACAACAAATGTTTAATAACCAACTAAAGAGATCCTTTCTACAGGATGCATGGTTGCCTGTTATAAAAACTTATCATGATTTAGGAATTTCTCTTTGTCTAAGACTTCTTTTCTTCTCTTAGGTTAGGACTCCGTTGCTGATTGATTCTCTGTCCAGGAACTCATTTGCCACTGTGGTTCTCTGTAAGATTAGGACATAGAGAAGGGGCCATGTACACAAACAAGTTCTTTTCTAAAAAGGGACCTAATTCTACTCCCAGGAGGGACTCCAACCCTACTTTTATCTCTCAGCTCTGATCTTTAGCCAACCCTTGTCTAATACTGGATAGCAGTATCACACTTCAGTGATATTGCTGGTCCTCACATTTGGACCTCAACCTTGTGGTATGAGTTAGAAATGAGACCAACATTATTAAAGATCAGTTAGTAAACAGTGGAAATACTCTTTATGACTATTAGCAATTATACTCTTAGGTAATGTTTTGTTATGTATGCATACCTAGTAGCCTTGGAAATAACCATTAATAATATAAATATATATATATTTACATTTAAATGGTACTATGGCCAACAGTTCAGTAAAACCAGCACTGCGTTTAAAGATATGAATGCATCATAGCTGTACCATTTGCTTATAAGTGTTTCTCTACAACTATTTACTTTATAATACGTTTTGAAATACTCTCAGCATAAAAGGAATTATGTTTTTTTTAAAAAAACAACTATATTCCATTTTTCTTGCTAACCAATTAGTTAGAATGCCCACTGAAGAGTTATAAATTAAGTAAAATTCATCCATCAGCAAATTTCACATGAAGAAAAACAAACACCAATGTTTCTGTAATGTAACAAAGATGAAAATTCTGATAAACTAAAACAATAGACTAAATTTCATAAGATGAAATTTAATCATAATAAATGTAAAATTCTTCATTTAGGCATAAAAATCAATTATATAAGTAATATTCTGTGCAAGATAGTAAAGCTAAGGCTAGTTAGCAATTTATGTTTGATTTTTATATAAAGACCCTTAAGTTTTAGGACATAAATTCAAAGTGAGTTGACAATGTAGTATGACAGCAAAGGAAGCCAGCTGAAAAGGCATGATGTCCAAAATGAAGGCAATAATGATAGTCCTTGCTATGAACTGCCCACATACAAGAGTATCATGTTCAGTTCTGGGTAACATGTTTTTTAAAACAAAACTATTCTCTTTTTTATTTATTTTTTTTAGAGTTTCTTATTCTGAAGTGCATAGGCATTTTTTTTAATTTAATCATTATCTTTTTTTTCTTTTTGAAATTCAATATTTATTATTTTTCCTTATTTTTTTAATTAAAGCTTTTTATTGACAAAACATATGCATGGGCAATTTTTCAACAATGACCCTTGCAAAGCCTTGTGTTCCAAATTTTCCCCTCCTTCCCCCCATTCTCTCCCCTGGATGGCAGGTAATCCAATACATGTTAAATATGTTAAAATATATGTTAAATCCAACATATGTATACATATTTATATAGTTATCCTGCTGCACAAGAAAAATCGGATCAAGAAGGAAAAAAGAAACTAAAAAAGAAACCAAAAGGTGCATAAACATTTTGCAAATTATTTAAATAACTACATTTTAATAGAATTGTTTCCTTTTTTATCTTATGCATTTAGAAATATTGCTATGAGATAGGGTTCATAGAGGTTCATGAAACACTCCTCAAAATGTTAAGATTTCCTGCTTTAGGGTTTTATTGATGCTTTTTTTTGTTTTTTAACAGCTGTCATTTCCAAATATGGTCAAACATTCCCTTCTCCCATTAATAGAACCTACTCCCAATCAGCATAGCATCTGCATTTGACAGTCTTTGGTTCATTTGGCATTGCTCAGAACCAATATTATTTTAGTCATTTATAGATTGTTTTCCTGATTCTATTTTCTTTCCATCAGTTCATACAAATCTTCTGTCTCTGAATTTCTCATATTCCTCATTTTTTATGTAACACCAATATATTCCTTTGTGCTCATTTGCCACATTTTTTCAGCCAATCCCAAATTAGTGGACACCTTTATTTCTAATTCTTGTTACCATGAAACATGCAACTGTAAGTATATCTTGGTATTTATGTAATCTTTCTTTTTCACCTCCCTGAAGCATGTACTGAAGAGAAGGACCACTGGCTATGAACAAATAGGTGACTTTCCTTATATAATTCCAAGTTGCATCACTGGAGGGAATATCCAAATGGAAGAGTACAGATCCATTGGTGTATTTCCAGACCAATCTCCCATTTGATGCATAAAGACACTGAGCTCTAAAGTAGTGAAACAATGTCTTGTTTAATGTCACACAATTGGTCAATAAAAGGTAGAGTTAGCATTAAAACTTAAGTCTCTTGTTGCCTCTAATCCAGTGAAATCATTTCTCTTAAAGAGGAACTCCATCCTCTATGTAAAATGCTAAAACAGCTAATTTTCTGACAAGCAACATGTCACACAATGAATAATTTTTTTCTTTTGCATTGTGAACACTATGGGCATTATTCAGGTCAGATTCACTGGTAGGGAACAGGTACCTATAAATCTAAGCTGCTGACTTACTCTGCAGAATCTACAACAATCAATTGTCATCCCTGCTGCATATAATGATGCATGATTCTTCCTTGAACACAGCAGGTAATTGATTCTCTGGTCTGAGGAGGCCTTATGATAATGATGTTTTTCTAGCTATGGAGCTCCTCAACTGAACTTTCAGTCTTGTTTTTAGCCAACACTGACAAAAGAGGTTGTGAATTTTTTTATTGTGTGTCCCAACCTCCCAGGAACAGATGAGTAGCAATGTGTGACTGGGGAAATATTTTTAGTCGTACACATTTATACCATATGGTCATAGCTACACTCACAAAGAAAAGCAGAAAGGCTACATAATTACTGATATATTCAGAACTGGTTTGAAAATCAGTTCAGTGAATTAAAGCAAATAATTGTAACTCTTCTAAATATTCAAGATTAAGACAATATAGAAGTCCCCAACCATTGATATTCATATCACCCCTTTCTACATGTTTCACTTTATCTTATGCAATTAACCCATATTACCTATCATCTTTTATTTCTAAATTCAACAGACATTCATTAAAGTCCTATGTGCCAGAGACTATATTAGGAGT
This sequence comes from Myrmecobius fasciatus, assembly GCA_023553655.1. Classification (NCBI taxonomy): domain Eukaryota; kingdom Metazoa; phylum Chordata; class Mammalia; order Dasyuromorphia; family Myrmecobiidae; genus Myrmecobius; species Myrmecobius fasciatus. Next base: position 397,909 of record JAJPUD010001617.1, on the reverse strand, counting down.
GGGATGAAAAGATGAAATAGTCCCTGACATCAAGGAGTTTACTATTTACTAGTACCATGCACATACATAAGTAGACAATTTAAAGCAATTTCAAGAAGGAAAAAACTAAGAACTAATCATCTGAGGAAAGACCTCATGTTACAAGTGAAGAAAGCTAGAGATGCTATAAGGCAAAAATGAGAAGGAATATATTCTAGACATATGATAAGGGGACAATTTATGCTGGGAATTTCATGAATGAGGAATAACTAGCAGCCCTTCCACCTATAATTGAGAATATATTAGTCTTTTGAAGTTTTTGAAGCCATTTTACAAAACCTACTTTCAACCTTCTATAGAGTTAAGTATGGGATAGTTAAACAGATTAGGGAGTAGTTGAGTTGGAAAAAGGCAGTACTGTCATAATGAAATTTCACAAAACTGGAAACAACTAGTTAAAGGGGGAAAATAGTCCTGACTAATTATAGGGTTAAGTCAAAAAAGAAAGAAATGAAAACTATCTAGAAAAATGTTTTTATGCCCATTAAATTAAAGCCCAAGAGAATTATAAAAGAAATTGTCCCATTATCAAATGGACAAAGAAAGTGTTTAAATAATGTTGTGAAACACATAGAAGCTTCTTCTGTTAAGCAATATTTTTTAACTCAGTTTCTATACCAGAAAGGTCATCTTTGATTTAATCTTTAGAAAAGTGAATATTTGAGATATGAGTGCAAGGAGATACAATATAATATCAACACACTAGTTAGAAATTGCCTAACCGAAAGTCTATTGTCAAGGGTTGGCAATCATCAAGATATAATGCCACAATGACCATAATTTCCAAGTAAAAACTCTGAATGTATGATTTGACAGAATTGTTTGGCTTAATGCAACATTGGAACAGAAAATTTACTATTGAAACTATTCCAGAAAATTCAATTCAAATCATCAACCATTTATTAAGCCCCATATTATGTGTTAGGGTCTGCGTTAAGCACTTTATAAATTAAATAGTATATGTCTTAGAACTTACAACAATCCTAGGAAGCAGGTGCAATTACTATTCATTATCTTCATTTTGCAGTTGAAAAAACCAAGGCAGACAGAGCTCAAATAATTTACTCAGTGTCATACAGCTAGTAAGTGTCTGAAGTCAGATTTGACTCAGATTTTCTTGGCTCCAGACTCTACACACACAACCACCCAATATGTGTATGTATATATACACACATGTAGATATATACCTACATATACACATGTGTATTTATATGTATACAGATATGCACATGTGTGTATATGTGCATATGTAAAATTATATTAAATATAGTTATATACATAATATATTATTATAATTATATCCACTAGGCCACCTAACTGTTTCATTTTTATGCTGGACATACAAAAAAATGAAAACTTTTTCCTCTCAAGGATTTACATCCTAGTGAAAGAATATAACATATATACAAATAAATACAAAACATAAAAAGAGAAAACACAAGGTCATTTCCTAGACTGGAGAAGGGAACAGGGAAGAAAAGAGTGGTACTAGAAACTATTTATCAGGAAAGACTTCATGTAAGAGGCAGCACTTGAACTAAGCCTTGAATGAAATTAAGTATTCCAAGAGGGATAAAGCTCTTACTGGTAAAGTTGGAAGGATTAGCAAAAGGTCTAGACTTCAAACTGAACTCGGTCACTTACTAACTGTAAGGGAGTCTCTTACTCCTGACGAAGTTGCATTTCCCTATCTGTAAAATGGTAATAATATTACCTGGATCTCATAGCACTATTGTGGAAAAAAATTCTATCTACATACAAACTAGTATTATTGCCTCCAAGTCCGTTTTATACTTTCTTGCTTAAATTCTTGCTTATTTTCCCATCACCAGGATGCCCTTCTCCTCTTTGTCAATCCAAATCCTACTGTTTTTTTTTAAGATTCATTACCAACATCATCTCCTCTTCAAAATCTGCCCTGACTATTCTCATTTTAAAAATAGTCCCGTTAATAGTTATGCCCAATGCTCATTCATTTCAAAATCAATCATTACCTTATAATTGAGATAGTGACATCTCTATGGTTTTCTTAGGCTACAAGTAGGTCCTGTCTAATTTGGCTAATGAGTCTCATAAAGGAGTCACATTATTTCAAATTCATGTTGTGTATTTCCATTGGGCTAGAACCAATGACCATATTTACATAATATTATGATCTATTATGATTATGTGTTATGAACATAACATAAATTCAAAATGTCATAATTAGTATAATTATATAATAAATTATGTTTTAGAATGGTGTGAATTCAAATGCATGTGATAATTTTACTAATATGAATCTCTCTAAATTTTTTTAAATCTTGTATTCAGTGAGGATTAGGAAGGAATGTGGGAAGGCATTGTTTAAGCCTGTGATTTTATCCAAGTAGGAAACTCCTGCTATGGAAACATCTTGCTGCCAAAACAGATAGGCTTTTTCCCATGGTCACACAGCTAGTATGTCAATGTTTCTGATGTCAAGACTAGCCCTCCAGTCATTATGCAATACTGCCTCCCCTCTATTATTATTTATTCAATGCTTATTTCTCATTTTACAGACTCTATTGTAAACTCCCTAAAGACAGGGATTTTGATTTCAGCTTCTTTTTATTCCCCAGAGAACAAGCTCTTAAGTATTTCTTGATTTGATCTTGCTCTGTTTGCTTCATTAGACTACTGTTTAAAAAAATGCCATCATCCCATATTCTGAAAAATTAGTTATATGTAAAAAGTCTATTAACATATTTAAAGATTAATCCTATTGCTGGAAGGAAGTAAATTGTTCTCTTTTATACAATGTACTAACATTTTCTGGCTACTAAGGTTTCATTTAGTAATTTATAAAAAGTAATTTCATTCAACAAATATTTATAGAGTGCTTCTTACAACATGCAAGGCATTGTGCATCCACGCTTCCTACTGCATGGTATGACCTCATCTATTTATTGTTTGGAATATAATAATAATTAGTATTTATCTGGCCCTTTAGAGTTTGAAAAGTTTTTCCATATATTATCTTATTTGATTCTCCCTTTCATGGGCATTTTAACTATCTTATTTCCCTAACTACAATATCATCATCATTGTCATCAGAGTTAGCATGTTTTAAGGTTTACAAAGTGCTTTATAAATATTGTTTCATTTTACTCCCCAATTTCATGAAGTAGGTACAATAATTATTTTCACCTTACAAATGGGGAAACTGAATTTTAAAGAAGTTGAGTAACTTGCCCAGAATCACAAAGCTAGTAAGTGTTTGAGGAAAGATAAAATTTTAAATCTTCTTCATTCATTCATTCATAGTGGAGAGCACTTTCTCCACTAAACTGTAGCAGTATAAAGTTAAAATTGTTGTTCAGTTGTTTTCAGTAATAAGTTTAGCTTAGTATTTAGTTACAACCTTGTATGTAGGTAGTAGCCTACCCGGAATAACCTGAAGGGTTAGCCTCCTCAGCATCCCCAAAATCTCAATTCAATTCAATGAATATTAAATATCTATAATGTATAAAGCATAATTTTAGATGTTGAGAATACAAAGACAAGAAGAAATAAGTCTTGCTCTAAGAGAGCTTACATCCTACTGGGTAAATTAAACATTTTCCTAATTAAGTAAGAGAACAAGAAAAATCAAAGAGAGATCACTGAAAATAAGGAAAATCATGGGGAAAATGGCAACTGAGCCTGATAGTGCAGTGAATGAGTGCTGTAGTTTGAACCAAGAAGATCTGAGTTCAAATACAATCTCCTACACTAGCTATGGGATTCTAGACAAATTACAAACTTTGTGTATCTCAGTTTCCTCATCTATAAGACAGAAATAATATTATCTCCTGACTTTCAAGGCAATTGTCAGAATAAAATGAGATAATATTTATAAAGTGATTATCAAATCCTAAAGCATTATATAAATGGTAGGTATTAAAAGAAAAATGAAGATCCTGTGATATCAAGATGAGGAATTCTAGGCAAAGGACAAATGAACCAAGGCAAGAGACAGAATGTTAAATATGGTGGATAGGGCTTTCTTTGGCCAGGACATAAACTTGTTGAAAGTTGAGGCTGCTTGACTACTTGCCAGGCAGTTACATGGGGATTCTTTCTATAAGTTAAGCTAGATATTATTTGAAGTCTCTTCCAACTCTCAAATTCTGTTATTTAGTGAGTAGTATGAAATAAATCCCAAAAGTGAAATTAGAGTCAGATTGGGGAGACCTTAAATGCTACACTAAATAGTTGGTATTTTGGGAACTGCTCACAGTTTTTTAGAGGGAAAGTGACATAGTCAGATATAAACCTTAAGAAGATTATTTTGACTGTTGTATTGAAGATGAACTGGAGTAGAGAGACTGGAAGCAGGGAAATCAATTATGAAGTTACTTCAGTGGTCTAGGCAAAATGTGAAAAGGGCCTGAACTAGAAAGATGGTTTTATGTGTGGAAAGAAGGGAACAGATTTAAGAGATGGTTTGGAGGTCTGGCTGGATGATGAGAAAGTGAAGAAGAAGGAAAATTCAAGGTCTCAAATCTAAGTTACTGGGGAAATAGGAAAGTTTACAAGAACAGCTATTTTAGAGAGAAAATAAGTTTTACTTTGTATATGTTGAATTTGACTTAACTATGAAACATTCTACTGACACATTAATAGGGATTGGTGCATCCTATTATCCAATTAACACTTTAGGAGATACTGTTAGCTCCATTTTACATGGGAAGAACTTGTAATCCCACTACTCAGCAATATTGTGTAATAGAAAGAAATATATTTCTGGTATCCTAAATATTAATTGGGAAATGTTAGTCAGGAAAATCTGAATTCAGATCTCATCTCAGAAATTTACTATCTGTATAACCCTGAGCAAGTCATTTAGCTTCACTTTTCCCTTCTGTAAAATGGGAGTTGTTGTGTAAAGAACTTTGCAAACTTTAAAATACTATGTAAATTCTAGCAATATTTTATAGATAGTGCTTAGTCTATAAACTATTATTGCCCTAATAACAATAGGTCATATTTATATGGTCCTTGAAGATTGTAAATATTTTATTCACAAAATTCCTTTGAAGAAGAATATGCATTATCTATATTGTACAGATTTGATTAAGGGAATGAAAGAAGGAAACAAGCATTTATTAATCACCTATTATGTGTGGAGCACTGTGCTAAGAGCTTTACAAATGTTATTGCCTTTAATGGATAGGGAAACTAAAGCTGAGAAAAGCTTGATAACTTGACTATTTCTACATACCTAGTAAGGATCAAAGATCCTCAGAACCAAATCTTCTCATCCTAAAATGAATAGTTTTTCTCTACATCAGATACTGTTTACTAAATTATAATTAAATTTTTGATAGCTATCCCAGAATCATGCAGCCTTGATTTTTAAAAATGCCTTCATTTTTAAATAATTGACTTATAAATAAATTTTGGGAACAAAATCCATTCAGTAGTTAGTTAGGAATCAGTATAAAGCCACTAGAAATCTAAGCCACTTTTTTATTATTTCCAACTACACAACATGTATATAATGTATATATTATATTTATACACACAGAGAGGCACACATATAAATACATATATGTAGACATATATCTATGTACATGGAGAAATATAGAAGTTAGAATAATTTCCATTACAATCAATCAGCAATATTTAATTATGACTACTGACTGATGATTAAGGGGAAATATGACAGGCTAATAGATTTAGGAATATGGACTAATAGAGCACAAAGAACTTTGAAGAGGAAATGTGGTAGGGCAGTAGGACTTACTCTCCCAAACCACACATACGCTAGTAGGTCATCCTAGCCATATCTCTGCCTCAGGATTCTAAAGGTATTCCTGAGGAACAGTGACATTTTCTAATGCTATCAGTTCAAGCCATCATTTTAGTATATTCTCCCAAATATAAACATCCAAGATGAAAATAATCACTTAACACTACACAGAACATCTGTATATCCTCTGGACTGAGGGCTAGAAACCTCTATTACATATCATCACACACCTCTAGAAGTAGCCAGCCAGTCATCAAACACTTATTAGGTACCTAGTATGTATTAGGCACTGGCATTACAAAGAATGGCCAAGAAATAGTCCCTGCTCTCAAGGAGCTCACAGTTTAGTGGAATGGACAACATTCAAACATCATGCAAAAACAAGCTCTATAGAAGATAAATTGGAGCAATAGAATAAATTAAGCAATAGAAGAATAAAGAATAAATTAAGCAACAGAAGAAAGTCATTAGAGTTAAAGGGGATGATGAAAGCCATCCTGTGGAAGATAAAATTAATTAGGACTTAAAAAAATCCAGGGAAGCAGAGGGCAAAGATGAGGGAGAAGATTAAGGGCATGGGAGACAGCCAGAGAAAATGCCCAGAGGGGGGAGATGAACTTTCTTGTTCTAAGAACAGAAGGGAAGCCAGTGACACTAGATTGAAAGGTACATGGTGTAAGGTGAAAGAAGCCTGGAAAGGTAGGAGGAGGTCAGATTATGAAGGGCTTTTAATTCCAGACAAAGAATTTTATATTTGATCTTAATATTGATAGGGAACCACTGAAGTTTTTGAGGAGGAGAATGGTCAGATTGGGGCTTGAGGAAGATCACTGTAATAGCTGAAAAGAGAATGGATTGGAATGGAAAGAAAAGTAGCAGAGAGACCAAGAAAAAGTCGATTGCAACAGTGCAAGAATCAAGTAATGAGGGTGGTAGTAACAGTGTCAGAGGTCTGAGAGATATTATGAAGGTAAAATCAACTGGCCTTGGCAAGTAGCCGCAACAAAGCCCCACTTGTGTGGGCAGCAAGCTGAACCTACTGCAAATGCTCCCATAGCTGGACCCTTATTCACTACTCTGCCCTCGTGCCCCCATTGCCTTCTGTGCAAAATATATGCAGAATAAATACAAGGTAATTTAAACATTAACAGCTGGGAGGGTCAAGAAAGACCTCATACTGAAACGGAGCTTGAATTGAGCTTTGAAGGATACTAGTAACTCTAAAAATAGGAATAAGAAAGGAATGAATATAGGACAGGTATATGGGAATGGGACTGGGACCAGAAATTTATAAGAACAAAATATACAGAAAGCACTCCACTCAGTTTGTGCACTCCAGATTTTAATGCAAATATTATTATCATAAATGTTATTATTAAATCCTAGGCTTCTCCAAACTTAATTCATACTCATGCAATGTGCTAGAAATAGAACTAAACTATATATTATGAGACCTGGGTTCTAGTCTTTGCTTTATCAACTCAATTCAATCAAACAAGCATAAATTAAGGTCCAACTCCAAGTGAAGCATCTTACTAAAAGCTGAATATATGAAGAAAAAATTAGAACTCCTCAAGAAACTTACATTTTATGTCATAACCAAATATATGACATTGGGCAAATCACTCTGCCCTTCCAGGCTCCAGTTTTATCATGTGTAAAATGAAAAGTTAAACTAGATAATTTTTAAGATCCCTTTCATCTCTAAAATTATGTAACTACAGCATATTGAAATATTTCCCCTCTATCAATCACCCTGGACTGTTTGCCCAGCACTTTCTGTAGAAGCTGCCGACATCTGATCCAAATCTTACTGAAGCTGAGGTGTTAGAAGTGCTTAAATACTATGACTCTAATAAATGTTTATTGATGGATGGGATTAATAGCTCTTTCTGACTTCAGAACTATGCATCACAGAAAGAGAAAAAGCCTCCTTTTAGACTTTAGTCTTCATAGGATCCCCTTTGTCAATCAGTTAGTAAAGCACCAAGTATTTTTTAAGTACATAACAGTATGATGTTGCCGACCCTGTGCTAGGTGCTGGAGTTACAAAGAAAGTCAAAGATGCTATCTCTCACCTTAAGGTCCTCACATTCCAATAGAGCAGAAAACATGCAAAAAAAGTTTGGCGGCTAAGTAGAAGATATAATAGAATGGAGTGAGAAGACACTCAATACAGGGAGGTTTTGAACAAGCTTTGAAATAATCTAAGCATGTATTTTTATATGTATGTGTACATGTGCACACAGATATGTCTGAATATATAATACACAACTGCATATGTATATGTATATATACACACTCTATATGTAGTATATGTACATGGAATACTTATATTACACTATATATAAATATAAAATATGTATATTATAGTAGTTCTGGAATATAGAGAAGCCAAGAGTTAGAAATGAGGAGAGAAAACATTCCAGGCAACAGGGACAGTCAATGAAAGGCATGGAGTTAGAAAATGGAATTTTTTGTGTGTGAGGGATAGCATAAAGGACTATGTTGTTAAAGGGTAGAATATGTAGACAACTAAAGCAGAAAGGTAAGAAAAGGTCAGGTTGGTGAATAGTTTTAAAAGCCAAACGGAAGATTTTATATCAGACACTAGAAGTGGAGGGAGCCATAGAAGTTATCGAGTTAGGGAAAGCATAAGGTCAGATTTGTGCTTTAGGAAGATCAGTTGGGTAGCTGAGTAGAGGATAGACTGAAATGGGAAGAGACTTAAGGCATACAAATCAATGAGTTAAATATTGCAGTTGTTTGGGCAAGAGGTAATGAGGGGACAGCACCATGGCAATAAGCAGAAAGAAGACATAGAATGAGAGATATTGTAGAGATAAGAAAGATAAGACTTGAATACATATTGACTATGAGGGAGGAATACAAATGAAGAGTTGAGGATTTCACTTCATTTGTGGGAATGATAATGCCCTCAACAGTAATAGGAAAGATCAGAAGAAGGAAGGGATTTTGTAGGGAAATAATGAATTCTGTTTTGAACATTTTAATTTGGGATGTCCAAGAAACAGCTGATGATTTGTAATTGGAACCCCCCAAAAAAAGGTTAGGACTGAATATATTCATATGAGAATATATAGATGTGATCATGGAATCTATGGGAGCTGATTTGATCACTGAGTAAGATAGTAATAGAAGAATCAAAAGAACTAGCACAGAGTATTGGGATACCCATAATTAGCAGATATAATATAGGCAAAAGTCCAATAAAGGAGACTTAGAAAGAACAGTTTGGTAAGTAGAAAAAGAACAAGGTGAGAGCACTACCATGAAAACCTAGAGAGAAGAGAATTATTTTTTAAAGGAAAGTAAAACACAGTATAAAAAGCTACAGAAAGGGGGCAACTAGGTGGCACAGTGGATAAAGCACTATCCCTGAAGTCAGGAGGACCTGAGTTCAAATCTTGCTTCAGACACTTCATAGCTGTGTTACCCTGGGCAAGTCACTTAACCCCAATTGCCTCGGGGGGGAAAAGCTATAGAGAGTAAAGTAAAATGAGCATTGAGAAAGGGACATCATATTTTTGAATTAAGAGATCATTGACATCAAGATCCTTTCTCAAAAGAAACATGTAAGTCACAGAATTTATCATATTGGCAAAGGAATATTAAATTTATGACCTTTCATTCTTCAAAATGTTGAAATGGTGAGTCACTAGAGGCCAAGGAACAAATTTATGACAGATTTTTCAACTACTCAAGAAGGTGGGGGTCAAACACCTGAACAAACTGCATGACCTAGCATAGTTGGAAGACAGAGAAGAGAGAACTATAGTAATTCATTCATTGGATATAATAAATTCAGAAGTGAGCTTGGAAAGCTGATGCTTGTAGACAATGCTTCATAGATGAGCCTGGAGTCAAGATGGCAAAATAGCAGGAGGCAGAATAGTGAAGTGACTGCAAAAAAAAAATCTAGACAATGCATCAGGCCAAATTCTGATGGGGAAATTAAAAAAAAAAATTATAGACAGTCATTTGTTCAGGCTATTTGTCATCAGAAAAACACAGATATAAAGGTCTACAGACACTGCAGTCATTTTAATTACACAGCATCCAGTTTTGTGGAATTACTTTTCCAATATATGAATAAGATAGGCCCATTTTCAATGTGGAAGGAAAATACTCATAACAATATGGCATAGAGAAAAGAATTCTGAATCTAGTATCAAAGGAACTACATCTGAATATGGACTCTGTCATGTTCTCTATGTCATTAGGCAGATGATTTTATCTCCTTGGCTTCAATTTACTTATTTGTAAAGTGAGTGTTGAATCAGATGATCTTCACAATCTCTTGTAGTTACACACCTGTCAGATTGGCTAAAATGACAGGGAAAGATAATGACGAATGTTGGAGGGGATGTGGGAAAACTGGGACACTGATACATTGTTGGTGGAACTGTGAACGGATCCAACCATTCTGGAGAGCAATCTGGAACTATGCTTAAAGAGTTATCAAACTTTGCATATCCTTTGACCCAGCAGTGTTTCTATTGGGCCTATATCCCAAAGAGATCTTAGAGGAGGGAAAGGGACCCACATGTGCAAGAATGTTTGTGGCAGCCCTTTTTGTAGTGGCTAGAAACTGGAAACTGAATGGATGCCCATCAGTTGGAGAATGGCTGAATAAATTATGGTATATGAATGTTATGGAATATTATTGTTCTGTAAGAAACGACCAGCAGGACAATTTCAGAGAGGCCTGGAGAGACTTGCATGAACTGATGCTGAGTGAAATGAGCAGAACCAGGAGATCATTATACACGGCAACAACAAAACTATATGATGATCAATTCTGAAGGACATGGTTCTCTCCAACAACGAGATGTTTCAAACAAGTTCCATCAGTGATGAAGAAAGCCATATACACTCAGGGAGAGGCCTGTGGGATCTGAATGTGGGCCACAACACAGCATTTTCACACTCTCTACTGATGTTTGCTTGCATTATGTTTTCCTTCTCAGGTTTTTTTTTCCTGTACAGTAAGATAACTGTATAAATATGTATACACATATTCGATCTGTCAAATATTTTAACATAATTAATATGTATTAGACTTCCTGCCATCTAGGGAAGAGAATGGGAGGAAGGAGGGGAAAATTTGGAACACAAGGCTTTGCAAGGGTCAGTGTTGAAAAATTACCTATGCATATGTTTTGCAAATAAAAAGCTTTAATAAAAAAAAATCTCTTGTGGCTCTAAATCTATAGTCCTAATAGTCTCATAATAATAATAATATAATCCTAATTGAATAAAGATATTTTACTAAGCTGTTGGGTTTGGATATGTTCTGACAAAATGGAGAATAATTAACAGTTTAGAGATCTATCAAAATTATAATTATTTTAATTGACCTTACATACACTTAGATGAAAGTGTGCTAGGTGATCTAATGGATAGAGCCCTGGACCTGGAGTCAGAGAGATCTGAGTTCAACTCTATTCTCAGATATTTTATAGCTGAGCAAGTCACTTAACGCTGTTTGCCTCAGTTTTCCCATCTGTAAAATGAGCTGGAGAAGGGATAAATCATTCTAGTATCTTTGCCAAGGAAACCCCAAATGGTGTCATTAAGGGTTGGATATAACTAATCAACTAAACAACAAAACTCACTATTTAAGTGATCTTGAGCAAGTTATAATGACCTCTCCCCACTTCAATTTCTCATTTGTAAAAAGAAGGATGCTCAACGGTCCCTACCAGGACTAGAGCTATGATCCTATGATTTTCAGTCAATTAATCTTCAGGGTGCAGATCTTACCTCAGAACTAAGTATATATATATATATGTAATTTCCTTGAAGTGACCTTCCCTTCCACTAATGAAGATTGAACCTCATATACAACTATTTAACTGCTATGATTTTGGTCCCTTTCCTTGTCTACAGAAGATCTAACAAATTCATTGGACGTTTTCCTCTTTGTTATTTAATATTTGGGAAGGAAGGGGGAGAAATGCAGCACTAGGGTTTATTCATTCTCCATTCCTTAACTTTGTCATCTAACCAGCCTGTTTTCTTTTGATTCATGATGATTCATGATATTTTTCACAACATCCTAACCCAGCATGAGTCTCTCTACCATCCTTTAGGTCATTTGAGGTTTTGATTCTTCTAAAATTGTTTTCTATGATCCACACAGCTATATAGTATCACAGGGAAAATATTGTTACAAAGCTAAGCTTTTGTTGCAGTCACAAGGAACACCTTGAGATCACTGAAAGATAATCATATGTATAATAATATGTAAAAATAATAATGATCCTTCTTCAGTTCAATTCTGGGCTCAATTCATTGTTCATCTGCAAATTAGAAGTACTTATAACCAAATGAATGGGCCACTTGCCCAATCAACCACATTTTTATAATCTGAGCAATATATTCTTCATCTGCTTCATTTTTCCAATGTAGATATTAAGGTTAGTCTCTTTAATGACCTCTAGATATCATTGAGAATTCTTTTCAGTGGACTCTGAAAATAGCACAATGTCTTCTAAGAATAATATTATCTGAACCACTTCTCCATGAATAGAAATTTCAGATTTGTACGTAAGAATTTCAAATTTAGATTTCTATAAAATTCTCAATGACAATGACAAATACCCTTAGTATTTGTTTATCTCCCTGAGAGAGCTAGTCAACCTAATCAACTTGTTGGCATGTACTAATTTGATGAGCATATTATTATTCATGTCATCAATAAGAATATTAAATAGCACTGGATCAGAATCACTTCAAGAGATGAAAATGGGCTTAGCTAAAGATAAAGGCAATTATACCATTGCCAAGTTTGAACTGGCTGCAGCAATGACAGAAGAGGGAACCATGACTTCACCTCCTAAGAAAATGCATGTAATAGCAAAAACTATTCTCACTGTGTCCACAAAGTAGCTGGGATTATTAATTATCTATAAATGAGTAAATATGAATATCTTTTTCAAAAACAGATTTGCATTTTAGTGCTTTCAGCCAATCACTAAACATATATTAGGTAGCTAATATGTAATAGGCAGCTGCAGGATGATACAGTGGACAGAGCTCCAGGACTGGAGTCAGGAAGATTCATTTTCATCTGGCCTCAGACACTTACTAGCTGTATGACCCTGGGCAAGTCACTTAATTCTGTTTGCTTCAGTTTTCTAATCCATGAAATGACCTGGAGAAGGAAATGGCAAAACCATTCCAATATCTTTGCCAAGAAAATATCAAATGGGGTTGTGAAGAGTGAATCTGACATAATTAAAATGACTATATGCTAGATTCTGTGCTAAACAATGGGGATATAAAAAGAGGCAAAACACTATACCAGCTCTTGAGTAGCCTAGGATCTAGTGGGAGAGATAATATGCAAATAAATATATATGAAATAAGGTAGGTACAGGATAAAGAGTAAATAATAATAAATAAAAGAAAAAAGTACAAAATAAATAAATAAAGTGAAGAAACTAGAATTAAGAAGGATTGGGAAAGGCTTCCCAAAGAAGGTAGAGTTTGAGTTTGGGCTTAAAAAATGACAGGCAGGTCAGTAGTCATCAAAGAAGAAGAAGAAGAAGAGCATTTCAGCAGGGGAGACAGAGAAAATGCCCAGACCTAGGAGATGGAATAGCCAAGAGACTGGTATTACTGGATTGAAAAATACATGTTGGAGTAAGGCATAAGAAGACTGGAAAGATAGGAAGGGGCTAAGTAATGGGGGATTTTGAATGCTAAACATTGCATTTCCTATTTGATTATGGATGTAATAAAAAAAAGCTTTACTTTAAGACAAAAAGATGAACACAACACAGTGTAAGCCTCAGGAGGAAAGAAATTCATCTCTGTATCTCTAATATCTAATACCTTTTACACAGTAAATTTTTAATAAGTATTGATAGAGTTTTAGAGCAAATATATAGAGGAGGGAGTGGAATTTCAATCTTTGAGTTTGGTCCCTAGTTTAGAATAGTTTCTGTAATCATATAACATTTAGGGTTTGCCTTGCGGCACCAACACTCACACAACTGCGAAAATTAAAGCTAGTAATTAAGCTGGCAATCAGGGCTTTTTAGCTCTTGTTGATTTAATAACCCTTAATTTGTAAAGATATGTGCCAGGAAGACTGCATCTTCACAATTTTAAAAAATGAAAACAAAACTAATAAGCAAGCAACAATATTTGATTAAGTTTCAGAGAAAGAATAAAAATCTAAAAACAATAAAAATAATTCAGTATATCCAGACAAAGAAAGCATTAAGGAAAAACCTACATTGAATTCTTACTCTAATTAGTTTAAGATGTTGTAATTACATCAGCATGGATGCTTTTACTACCAATGCAGCTTTCCACCTCTGCATTATTTAATAATCTTTAAGAGTTATGTCCAAAAAATTGATTGACATGAGGCCAACTAGAGATGAACTTCTCCAAAATTAGCAAGGCTAGTTTTCAGTCAATAAACATATAGTCAGTTTATTATTAGCTCTACCTTTGAAACTTCCTTCTGATACCAATCAAATCTTGCACTGGCATTTATCTAGACACACTCTTTGAGAACCTAGGGGCACTTTGGATTGTGGTGGTAATGTCATATGATCATAGATTTAGGGTTGGAAGGAGTTATGTTACTGAGTCTCTACCTCATTTTTAAGATGAGAAAACTGAATTGAGAATAAGTGACTTGCTCAAGGTGGAAAATAACTGGGATTTGAACTCAGATCCAAATCTAGCACTCCTTCCATTTAGCCCACCGTTTCCCTCAGAATATTGCTGTAAGAATGATAGCTAAAACTCACATATGTAAACTAGGGACAAAAACATATATGTAATACCCAAAGCTTAACCTGAAAAAGGCTATAGTTAACCACAAACTGTAGCTTTAAGAGACAAATGGACAAATTGGTCATTTAGAGCAGAAGGTTGTTGTTGTTTTGAGAAACAGAAAAAAAAAGAGAATTATTGAAGATATCTTAAGAAAAATCATCAGAATTCAGAGAAATATAGGATATGAAGAAATGGTTTTTCCACCTCACAACAATTATCCTAACTATTATTTTATGAGGAAACAATATGAAGAAAATTTTACGAGAATCAAATCTGGAGAAAGACTGTTAAGAGTTGATGATCTAAAAGAAGCTGAAAAAACTGTTTTCTTGGATTTTCTTTAATGATTTCAGAGAAGTTGGAGAAGACAGAGATAAAAGTTTGAAATATCATCTTTCCTGATAAAACTATTCTAACCTTTATCTTAAGAAGATGGCATTGCTTAGTAGCATAAATGAACAAATGGTGGAACTATATTTTCAGAAGTAAAGAAAAGCCATCTGCAGTTATGATGACATAAGATATTTATGATCTTTCTCTTGGCTAAAGTATTTAAAAACACATGCATCTTATTGATTTCAATCTTAATAAATTAAATATTCAGTAATTTTGTATAATCTAAAGATTTATAGATTTTGAAGTATAAAGAGAAAGGTAATTTTTCTAGGTCTTCAAATAATATTTGATGAATCAGAGTAGGGGTTTTTAGTTTATGTGATTAATTGAGGAAGATGCTTATATTTTATTAATAAAATATAAAATACTCAAATACAGTTATCCCTTCCACATGGTTTCACCATCATGGTTTTGATATATTGAATATAAGAAGTAAAATGGGAAGTTGGGGAGAGTTTTGTGGATGCTGCAGATGTCACACAAAGGCCACAGACAACACAGAGTCTATGACAGATACTTAACCCAAGTTTTACAACCAAAATCTGTTATTTTTTGTCCTTCATTCTCAAAGACCATAACATCAAAAAGGTGATGCCATGACCTACAAGTGAATTAGTTTTAAGTGAAGAAGGGCGGGGCAAAGTCACCAGCCTTACTTTCTCCTCCAGAGCCATCTGGGGCCAGTGTCCTGAATAGATTAGGACAACTGGAGATGGCCCTGAATATGGTGGGAGATCTTGACCTTTTTAAGCTAATGTTTTAACAGGTCTCAGTTTGACTAAGGCAACACCCAATTAGTGTTGAAGGCTAGGTAAGAAATGAAGCAGAGAATTTCCTCTTTTATTTAGTCCAAAAACAACCAAAAAAGTCAGTCTAAGAGAAATATAAAAGAAAAAGAAAAAATTCAGACTTCTTCTCTAGTACAAAGAGAAGGCCAAAAGGTTTTTCCAGATTGCAGGGATGCCATGTCTCTAACCCCCATGATATGGGAGGAATAAATGCCCCTTGATTACCCTAGGATTTCTGATGATGAGTTTAAATATGAATACAACACAAAAGTAATAGGCTGAGAGTTGACCAATAAGTTAGTGTTCTTTATAACCCTGCCATATATATGGATGTGTACAAGTGTGTATATATGTATTAATCAAGCCTGGGTTACATATCTCTTTATATATTGATATACATATATCTAGATAAGCAATTAAGTTAGACTTTCAGTTTGTTTTGAATAACAATAATATGATATTCAATGATATTTGATAAATAAGAGACTCCCAGAACTGATGGGAAAGTTTGATTCCTATGGTTTAAAACGTGAGACAGTATACATAGATCTTTGCTATTTATTTATGAAGCTTTAATGTAATAAAAAAATTCATCTTCTGAGACTATATGAGACTATCCACATTAGAGTAGCATGAACCCCAATGTTTCTAATTCTTCTCCTGCACTATAAATGTACATTATCTATCTATATGTATATATATTATATATCTATCTAGATATAGATATAGATATAGATAGATACATGTGTGTTTGCTCAAGGTCATCCACATACACTCAGCAGGAAATATTCATGACAAAAAAAGAAAAGAGCCCCCAGGATGAGATTTTTCTTTGTCAGTGCTGTAGTTTTCAACTGCCTTGGAACTCCCTGAAACTCCCTGCTTTGACCTTTTAGACCTAATAGATCCTTCTAGTTTAGATTTCCTAGAATCAATATCTTGACTATTTCAACTTTCAATTTACCTGCTCCTTTTTCCTTATTAAAAGAGGCAGCCTAGTATATTGTTGATAAAGCATTATACTTGAAGTTATAAAGACCAGATTCTAATACCATTTCAGATCCTTACTGTGGCAAGGCTAATCTCTCTTTGTCTTAATTTCTTTTTTGACAAAATGGGGTTAATAATTACACTTGTCACAGAGTTGTTCATGCCTGACAAAGGTATCAGAGCTAGAGCACTAGGTTAGTTATTTTAAGTGAGGTAGGGCGATCGATTGAAACCGTCCTCTGTTCTTACATATATGAAAAATATAACTACTGACATTTTTTTAAAACACCATACACTTTCTAAAATGTACACTATATATGTAAATAATATACTTTCCAAGATTACTTAGTTCAAGTTCTAAAGGATATGCCCTCAATCTTAGTCAATATAATTTTAAACCTACCTTCATGATTTTATGGACTTCCCATCATGTACTTTATTAGACTTTGTCATTTCAGACTAATGAACTACCTTTTAAAAGTATATTCATTGACCAACACTTCTATTTCTTGGGTCAATTTAGTTATTGCTCTTGGATCTTTTCTAACTTTTTTTAAATGTTGAGGTATATTGACTAGAACTTTATATTATAGTCCATTCTTTGTAAGAGGGGAAATGGTATGTTTTCTATTTTGTATCTTGTTCTCTTTATACTGATATTAAAATTTCATTGGCCTTTTTGAGAGCTGCATGTGAAGCAGTTAATGATGCTTGGCTGTCCCCAAACTCCTTTTGTCAAGTAACAAAGCCCATGATTTTTTTAAACACAGTTTAGATAATTTTTTTCTGTATTCATAACATTTCATTGTGGGCAAATATAAAATAATCCATTGTTTCTATTGCTATTTTAGTACCTAAAAGTCATTTTGGGTTTTATTAGAGTTGGTTCAACATTATATTATTATTGAATATAGGAATTCTTCACCTTTTTAGGTCATAAATCTCTTTGGTAGTCCAATGAAATCTGTGAACAAATCAGAATAATGTTTTTAAATGTGTAAAATAAAGTGCATAGGATTGCAAAAGAAATTGACTGTATCAAAATAGCTATCAAAATATTTTTTTAAAAATTCACAAACCCCAAGCTAAGAACTCCTGATTTAATTTAGCACCCTCTTCAAATCTCAAATTTTCATTGTATGTGCCTTCCTTTTGATTAAAAAACTATTAAATTCAACTAGTGACAGGTTTGATCCCTAAGGAACCTAGCAATTCAAATCTCTTTCAACTCTGTTCATTATTACCTGTAGTTTCCTGCCTTTAAGTTATTTCTCCAAGAATAATAAAATGTTCCTCTTAATTTTTGTTGTTATTTTAACAGTCTTTGGTCTATTACAATTTCAAAGACTTTCTAAAAAAATTTCTTAAGAAATTCTGTCTACTGCTAATTACTTTGGTTGTTCCAAATGTCTCCAATATGTCTATATTTCAATACCTGCCACAGCCATATGGCATAAGCATGATTTGTTTAATTGACTTGTAGCTTATAATTAGGCCCCCTGCCTCCTTCGAATCACAAAAATACATTTTCTTAGTGCATGCAGCAAAATGAGATCTGTGTTTACAGGCAGAAATAATTTTTTGTGATAATAAATACCCCATGTCAAGTAGCATAAAACAGCCCCTACCCCAATAAAAAATGAAAAAAAATGTTCAAACATACACATACATACACACACACACACACACTGAAAGAGAATATAGAAAAGAAAATTATTATGTCTGTGTTTTCCATTTCAAATAGCAGAAACTACATTAAGAGGAGAAATACCAGTCTTAAAATGTACTTTACAACAGCTACATTGATTCAATAATATTTAAAATGAGGACAGATGCCTTCTAGTTGGAATTGCATCCATATTTTGCTTATTTTTGAGACCATTTTCCTTCACTATTGGTTACATTCTGAGATGCTTGAAATTAGATTCCATTCTTTTCTTCAAGAGGGACAATTATGCTGTTAGAGGCTAGTGAGTAAGTTCAGAATGGTTGCAATTTTAGACTACCTGCACACATAGAGAACTACATAATTACCTGGATAATTCAGGCCTTGAACTTCCCTTTCAATTAAATTACTATCATGATTCCTCTGTGCATTTACTGTATGTACTTGAATTACTGTTTTTTAGTAAACAAATTGCTAACTTTACTATCAGTAAGAAAGCAGCTGGAAAAAATGTTGTGATTAAAAACAGTTTTCATCATAGTCTTAAAATTTGATATGTGGACTTAGTTGTATTCAGTTGATCAAATCATTACTGTTTGAATGAAAAATATAGTAGAGCTGATAATTGTTTCTTTGGTATTATAAATATGGACTGGGCTAGAGAATTTACTGATGTAGGAAATTCCTGCATAAGGAAAATTTATCCTTCTACTGACTCAATATTGGACTTTGGCCACATGAAATTACATTGAATTAGTTTCCCCACTTTTAGTTACTTCTCTTTCAGATGAATCCTGGATTTTGGGCAATATGCATGTGTTTCATTGTTCTTTTGTTGAATTTTTAATTTTATGTTTTTTTAAGAATGACTTATTTCAAGGAAATGTACAAAAAATAGCTCTTAAAGGATACATTTCTTTTTTTTATTATAGCTTTTTATTTTTTTCAAAACATATGCATGGATAATTCTTTGACATTAATCCTTGCAAAATCTTGTGTTCCAATTCCCCCTTTCCCCTAGATGGCAAACAGTCCAATATTTGTTAAACATGGTAGAAGTGTATGTTCAATTCAATATATGCATAAGTATTTATACAATTATCTTGCTACACAAGAAAAATCAAACTGGAAAAAATGAGAAAGAAAATAAGATGCAAGCAAACAGCAACAAAGAGTGAAAATGTTATGTTGTGAATCACATTCAATTCCCATAATCTATATCCCACAATAACAGAAATTCCCAAATGGATGTAGAATATTACAACATAGCCTTGCATCATTCCATATATCAGCAAACATTATGAAAATTATCCAAAAGATAGAGAAAAACATGTTTCAATGTCCTAGAAACCTGCCTGATTTAAAGTCCATTGAAAAGCTATATGCTCAAAAAACAACAATAAAGAAAGGAAGAAAGAAAAAGAAGACAAAACCTATGATCTAAAAGAAAACCTAGACTTAGAAAAATATGTAATTTCATATTGAAAATTATAGAATATATATAAAAGTCTTGTGAACTCAATGCCAAATTATGTAAAGATAATTGATTGCAACTAAAGAAGGAAATAATGAATATAAATATTTATTAAAAATGTAGAAAGTTTTAAGGCTTATTGTATGTCATAAATGTAGTTATTTTACTTTGTCCTAGATAAATCAAAGCCACCACGGAGTCATCATGAAGTAAAAATTATTCTTTAATAACTTTGTTTTTTTTCTCTTGTCTTTCCCATTTATTGATTTTTTTTCAACTATTGAACTGGCCAGAGAAAATTCACTCCCACAGCGTCCAGTTTATAGAAATCATTCACTATCTTGGCTCTACTTTCATGCTGAAAGTTGCTGAGCTTAAGATCACTTTTCATATATTTAGGAATGAGACATTTTAACACCAATCATTCTATCATACTTTAACTAATTCTGTCTATTCTCTATCAACCCTACCTATAATCCTTTATAGCCTTAGGGTATATACAGCTTTCTTCCCAAACTTCTAATCACTATTAAATTATAATTCTAAGTAAAAACTTCCCCCCCCCATTCCTATGCTTTTATCCTAATCTAACTCAGAATTACTTGTTATGAGCTCTATCTATAGATTACTCTGTTCTATCCATTGAAACTTGTTTTAATATCAATAATTTAACTTTCCTTTATCTTTGGTCTTTTTCTTATGCTTTTTCTATCTTCTTTCTTTAACAAAAACTTAGTTTTGCCTTTCAATATCATCATATAGAGATGTAGGTTGTACTCTATGGGGACTATAAACCAGGTTGAAGGTAACCAACAAGCCTCAAACCCTTCAGTGAGTTAAGAGAGTGTTTACCCCAAGTATGGGAACCCTTCCTAGCAGAATGGGAAGATGAGAACAATCTGTTCCAGTGGCCATGAAGGCAGCTGAAGCAGATGCTCTGGAAACTTTAGTTTGTTCTAATATCAAAGACGCCAAAATCATTCACTATTATCTGAGTCATCACCAGTCCTCTTGATTTTGTCTTGCCACTGAATGTTGATGATTCCGTAAGAAAGAGTGAGGTTGACAATTTTGTCCAACTCTGTCTCATTTAAATTCAATTTAAGTGTGAATCCAAAGACATTACCCACACCCTTGTACCATTTTTGCCTATCTTGAAGTCCCGTGGCAACAGGCAAGTGATGAAACAGCAGGTGGATACACAGGGAGCTGTGTCACAATCTTGCACACAGGTTACCATGACATGGGTGTCTTCTTGGGGGACAGAAATGGGATTTATTAGATTCCAGGATATCTGAATAGCCTTTTTAAAGGACTACACTATTTACCTTGTGGTGTGAGGAAGGGGAGAGAAAAGGTTCCCTAAATTTGTCTAGTTTCATCCCACTGTGGTATGCTTCCTGCAGATGGGGGATCTAATTCTGTGGTTAAAACATACACACACAAAATGTACAAAAACTTTTGAAAAGATGATTCTACTCACAATTGGTATACGGAATGTGCCAATGTTTATGAACAACATAAAATCCAGTAGACCTGAGGGATGAGCAGCTCTTATAAGAGAATTCAATAGGTATTACATCCAAACAGCAGCCCTGAGAGAAACAAGACTGGCAAATGAAGACCAGCATACTAAAGTCAGAACAGAACACACATTTTTTTTTCCTTTTTTTTGCACTTAATTTTTTATTAAAGCTTTTTATTTTCAAAACACATGCACAGATAATTTTCAATATTCATCCCTGCAAAACTCCATGATCCAAATTCTTTTTTCCCTCCCTTCCTTCTACCATCTCCCCCAGATGGCAAGCAATCCAATATGTTAAACATGTGCAACTTCTCTATACAAGAATACATATTTTTTTCTAGAGTGGCTGCAGTGAAAGGGAGTGCTGTAAAGCTGCTGTATGTCTTGCAATCAAAATTGATTTAGTTAACAAGCTTGTATACTTACCAAAAGGAGAGAACAACAGAGTTGTGACAATGTGATTGTCATTTGCAAGAAAGCACCTTGCCACCATCATTAGTCCTACGCTCCCACCATGACAAACTTTGATGAGGTCAAAGAAAAATTTTAGGAACACCTGAGGACTTTCATTACCAATGTGCTCAAAGAGGACATGTATATAATTCTGGCTGACTTTAATGCAAAAGTAGGCACAAATTATCAGACATGGCAGCAAGTCCTTGGGAGGACTGGAGTCAGAAATGGCAACAGCAATGATCACCTACTCCTGAAGACTAGTGTGTTGCTTGATCTCATCACCAATACTATCTTCCATTTACCTAAAGCAATTTTACCTCATGGATGCACTCAAAAAACATACATTCACATCTAATAAACTATAGCATTGTTTAAAAGAGACAATCAGGACATGAGAGTAACAAAGGCAATGTGTAGTACAAGGGGCTGAACTGATCATAGACTTGTCCTTATTAGCATTCAACAAAAGTGGCAACCCCAAGGCAAGATGACTACCAGAAGATTTCATGTCAATAAATGAGAGCACTTTTCCAAGCAGGAATGTTTTGTTGAGAACTCAAAGGAAAACCTGAGCCAACAACACAGTAGAACAGAAAATAAGTGGGCAGTTTTCAGATTTAGTATATAGCACTGCATTTACTAATCTGGATTAGAATACTTGCAAAGATCAAGATTGGTTTGATGAAAATAACAAGGAAAATCAGAAGCTGCTAATAAAAATGATAACTTCACAGAGTTTAATTGCAGGATAATTAATCTGTTTTTAAGAAAGCAATATTTAATTCCATCAGAAATAAAGTGCAAACAAAGCTTAGAGAGCTGAAGGATTCTTGGCTCAGTAAGAAGACAAATAAAATTCAATTTTACACTAATAATAACAATTCAAAGTTATTTTATGATGCCCTGTAGGCATTTTTGGGGTTAAAGCATCTCCACTACTCATTGCTGATTAGTGATAAGGATGTGATCTTGGAGATAGGGACTGAACACTTCCATAGTGTTCTCAATAGACTATCATCAGTCAATGTAGAAGCTATAGTCTTTGCCTCAGGCTAAAGTCAATCTCTCTCCAACTGAAGAAGAGGTTTCAAAGACCAGTAGGTTCCTCTCATCTGGCAAAGTGCCTGAGACTGATTCTATTTCAGCTGAGATTTATGAAGCATGAGGTCCACTGCTCATACAGAAGCTGACTGAAATCTTCCAGGTTATATGACAAGAGAACATAATGTCCCCCAGGAGTTGAAGGATGCTTCCATTGTCTGATCTCTATAAATGTAAAAGAAATAGATTGTCTGAGATAATCAATGGACTTAGTCATTGCTGGAAAAACTCTTGCTATATTCCTCATTAATTAGCTGGTTCTTCACTTGGGAGATGGTCATATAACCTGGAGTCAGTCTGGCTTCAGAAAGGGCTAAAAAATAGTCGATATGGTGTTTTGCTACTCAACAATTCCAGGAGAAATAATAACCGAAATATAAAAAAAAAAACATTTGTGTATTCATTTATCTAGCCAAGACCTTTGATACTCTAAATCATGAGGGCTTATGGAAATTTATATAAAAATTTGGTTGCCCAGAGAAGTTTATCAATATTATACATCAATTTCATTGCCCAGGTTCTGGATAATGGACAATGCTCACTTTTCCAGGCATCCATGAAGTGAAGTAAGACTGGACTTGATCCTATGCTTTTTAGCATGTTTTCTTCAATGTTTTCAGATCCCTTAAATGAGGTCAGCTACCACTCTCATGGCAAATTATTTAACTAGAAAAGGCTACAAGCCAAACTAATGTAGAGAGAGAATTGATGCATGCTTTTTTGTTTGCAGATGATTGTGCAGCCTCTGAAGGTGAGATGCAAAAAAATGTTAACCAATTCTCTGCTACCTGTGCTAATTTTGACCTCACAATTAACACCAAGAAAACATCAGTTCTTCACCAATCAGCACCACATCATCCATATTAGGGACCACTAGTTATAGCAAATGGAGTAATTTTGAATGGGTGTGGATAAATTTACTTACCTTAGCAATATACTTTCCAGGGATGTACATTTGCATGATAAGGTTAAAAGCATTCATTGCCAGATACAGTTCAGGGTTTGGGAGGCTTCAAAGGAATGTGTGGGGAAGAGGTGATGGCCTGTCTATCAAACTGAAAGTCCACAGAGCCATTGTACTGACCTCATTGTCATATGCCTATTCCAGGAAATTAAATCACTTCCATTTGAATTGTTTTAGGAAGATTTTGAAGATCACCTTTCTTGAACTAAATTGTCAAGCATTCGAACTCTACTGACCATGTTTGAATGCCATAAGTACATTTGACTAAACACTATTTTACAAAGAATTGTAAGGTAAGTACTTATGTGGAAGTCAGAAGTGATACAAAGATCCTCTCAAAGTCTCTCTGTAGAACTTTGGAATGAATTGCATAACATGGGAGACACTGGCACAAGACCACCCAGCATGGAAACCTGTATCAAAGAGGCATTTTGATCTATGAACAAATTAGAATTGCAGTGACTCAAAAGAAACATGAAATATGCAAAATTAGAAACATCTCCACTCAAAAATTCCATATGGACTATTTATACCCAACCTTTAATAAAGCCTAGTGTTGTTTTGATCAGCCATAATTGGACTCACAGTACCTTAATGCCACCCTAATATTGCCATCTTGGTTCTTTTCAAGAATGAAAGATGACAACCAATTCCAGACAATTTTTCCTAAGTGTGGTCATTCCTTCTCCCGCTCATACTAATTTAAATCGAAGGGAAAAGTTGCTCTTTTCTATCCTCCATCCTTTTCTCTTTATCAACCTTAAGGATACTTTTCCACATTCTACCTCCCCCTTGACAACTAGGTCTAATAGTCTATAGTCATCCCTTCCATTCCATCCCTTGCCATTACCTTCAATAATTTTGGTACCAATTTTTATGTTCTGCCAAAGTCCAATTTAAAATTTTCTTGGTCTCCTAACTTCTTTCACATATCTTGACTCTACTTCAGCCATCCACTGGGTGATCCATATTGTAGATAGCACCATCATTAGAGCTATTCCACCTCTAAGATGTTGGAACTTAAAATTCTTCTATCTAGTCATCATCACTTAACTCTCAGTTCCTTAACTCTCAGTCCTACAGAACCAGCTCTTCGCCCTCTCAATGACCTCTGAGTGACAGCTCACCTCTTGTCTAGACACTCTATTTCTTGACTTCCAGAATTTTTTCTAGCTGTCTTCCATGTCTGATGCATTGTCTCTCTTCTTTTCCTACTAATGATCTCACTGGCTTTCTTTAAATAATATCACTTAATTGGTACTGGCTAAGAAATAGAGTAGTCGATCAGTGGAATAGGATAGAATCACAAGACAAACTAGGCAATAACTATAGCAATTTGGTTTTTGATAAACCCAAAGACCCCAGCTTTTGGGATAAGTATTCACTATTTGACAAAAACTGCTGGGAAAACTGGAAACTAGTGTGGAAGAAATTAGGGCTTGACCCACATCTAACACCACATACCAAGATAAGATCTAAATGGGTTCATGATCTGGATATAAAGAGTGATACTATAAGTAAATTAGAGGAATGTAATATAGTTCACCTCTCAGACCTTTGGAGATGGAATAAATTTATGTCCAAAGAAGAACTGGAACTCTTAATTGAAAACCAGATAGATAACTTTGACTATATTAAGTTAAAAAGTTTTTGTACAAACAAAATCAATGCAGACAAGATTAGGAGGGAAGTAATAAATTGGGAAATCATCTTTACATTCAAGGGTTCTGATAAAGGTCTCATCTCAAAAATATATAGAGAACTGTCTCATATTTATAAAAATTCAAGCCATTCTCCAATCAATAAATGGTCAAAAGATATGAACAGACAATTTTCAGAGGATGAAATTAAAACTATTTATAGTCATATGAAAAGGTGCTCCAAATCACTGTTGATCAGAGAAATGCAAATCAAGACAACCCTGAGGTACCACTTCACACCTGTCAGATTGGATAAAATGACAGGAAAAGTTAATGATGAATGTTGGAGGGGTTGTGGGAGGGCTGGGACACTGATGCATTGTTGGTGGAGCTGTGAACGGATACAGCCATTCTGGAGAACAATTTGGAGCTATGCTCAAAAAGTTATCAAACTGTGCATACCCTTTGACCCAGCAGCATTTCTATTGGGCTTATATCCCAAAGAAATCATAAAGAAAGGAAAAGGCCCCACATGTGCAAGAATGTTTGTGGCAGCCCTTTTTGTAGTGGCTAGAAACTGGAAATTGAATAGATGCCCTTCAATTGGAGAATGGCTGAATAAATTATGGTATATGAACATTATGGAATATTATTGTTCTGTAAGAAATGACCAGCAAGATGATTTCAGAGAGGCCTGGAGAGACTTACATGAACTGATGCTGAGTGAAATGAGCAGAACCAGGAGATCATTATACACGGCAACAACAGTACTATATGACAATTAATTCTGATGGACATGGCTCTCTTCAACAATGATATGTTTCAAACCACCTCCAATTGTTCACTGAAGAAAGCCATATACACCCAGAGAGAGGGATGCGAAATGTGGACCACAACATAACATTCTCATACTCCTTGATTGATGTTTGCTTACATTGTGTTTCCTTTATCTGATATATCGTTTGTGTAGTTAAGATTTTTCTTGCACAACAATGATAAGTTTGGAAATATGTATACATATATTCGATTTGCCAATATTTTAACATAATTAACATGTAGTGGATATCCTGCCATCTAGGGAAGGGGTGGGGAAGTTGGGGGGAAAAATTTGTAACGGAAAGCTATGTAAGGGTTATTGTTGAAGAATTACCCACACATATGTTATGCAAATAAAATAAAATTCAAAAATAAATAAATAAATAAATAAATAGATAGATAAATAAATAAATAATATCACTTTTAAAAGGAAACCTTCCCCAATTCTAATTACTTCTTTCTATAAATAATTATTTATCCTGTATATAGTTTACTAAGTATATTTGTTTGTTGTTTCCCCCACTAGATTATAAGCTCCTTGAAGGTAAGGACTGCGGTTTTTTTGTCTCTTTTTTGTATTATCTGAACTCCATAGTGTAGCTGGCACATAGTAGGCACTTAATAAATGTTTATTGATTAATTAATGAGTGTCTCTCTTTTCTTTACCTTCAACCTTGCCTCCCTACACAATCTTGACAATGTGGTCAGCTATTTCATCAAAGAACTTGCCTACAATTTCAAGTCCCTTTCTCTAATTATCTTTAAGGTCCTTGCCCTACTAATACCATACCTATTTACTGAGCCACAGATTCCATGAATTTAAGGAGAATCATAAAGTCAAGAAGTTACCCAAATGATGGGGTTTGGGTAAGCTGAGAGAAGTGAAAGGACTAGCATAGTTTTATTTAAAACCATATACTTTGTCTATTTGGATCTCCCTTTAATCTCTTGAATCAGAATATGTAGCCTAAAACCTGTACCTTATCTATCTCCAACATTCTTTTAGACTTTTTTGTGGCTTTGAGTAACAGGGCATATGATAGATTCTTGGGGGCTATAGTCTCGCAGATATTGTCTTCCTATTAAGCTAGGTTCTAAGTCATTCTTGGTTGAGGACTATCATCAGGCAAGCCTTTCTCCTTTAAGATCTGTTATAAGAATGTTTATTCCTCAAATCATAGTAAATAAAATTTCTATTTTGAAGATACCAAAATTTCTATATTTGAATAGAATCAGACACAATTTTCTCTCCTCTCCCAAAGGTCAAGGTTATCATAGGAAGAAGAAGGGGAAGGAAAAGAATAGTTCAGCTGTCTCCATTCTCCCATCATTTTCAAACTAACCATAAATAATAATTATCTCCACCCACCTAGGATAAGGTTCAATCTTTTGCTCACTCTTCTATTTCTCTTAAGTGATAGAAAAGGAAATCAGGAAATTAGCTTTCTTCACAATCTTTCTATCTCTTACCACAGTGAGAGAGAAAAATATCTTAGTTATTCATGGCAGTACAGAAACTGGGATAAATTGGCAAAATTTTTGTGATTCTCTTAGAACTACTCAGCAAAGAAGACAATCAGAACTAACTTTGCCTCTGCCTCCATGATCTCATATATTCCAGTTATCTGAAGATAACTTTCTTGGCATGGGGGAAAAAATATCAATCCTCACAGTGTTGCCAGAGTCTAAGAATGGGGAAAGAAAAGAGCCTTTCAATGATTTTAAGTCTTAGATTGCAAGACTAGCAGAAATCTTCCAAGCTCTGCATGAGTATTAACCTTTCTCTTGCTTCCTCTTTTTAGGAGTGGTAATCTAGCCCAAGTAGACACTGAAATCACATTGAAAATTTTCCAGTAATGATATCGTCACTAAGAAAATCTATTTAGTCAGACTTTTAGCATCTGATTTTGGCTCTATTACCATGACTCTAGTCTAGCTACTGGTCTTTTCCAGCTAATCATGAGGTTTTTCTAACAACACAATGTCTGGAATTTTACAATTGTTCTTTCTCTGTTCTAAGACAAGCAAGGGTCTGCTATACACAATGAACTTCACATTTTTAACCACATTTTTAAAGTAATTCAGGCATTAGTCCTTCTCAGGAGCTGTATCATATGGAGCAATACAAATTCTTTCTCTTCTACAAGGGCACTAAGCACTGATATAGAAAGTCCTAAATCTATATTGTTTGAGTTCACTATAAATTCATGCTACTTATCCTCACTGCCTCAAAAAACAAAAACAATCTACAGATATTTGAGATTAAAAAGTGCTTCAGAGAACAATATAATCTGACCTACTCATTTTCAGTTGAAGAAACTGAAGCAACATATTCCAAAAATCTGTAAATTTCTTGAAGATAGTGACTATGTCTTATGTATATTTTTCATCTATTCCAGCACCTGGTACATAGTATATATGTCATAAATGTTTATTGATATCTATTGTTTCGCCCAAGATCTTATAACTGGTTAGTGACATGGCCAGAATTGCTTTACTAGGTTTCTTGACGCCTAACTTAGCTCATCTTATGTTGACTATTGAATCCCAAAAGTTGCAATTCTAATTGTTTTCTCCTTAGGCACACATGTCCACCCCTAATCCCTCTACCCTCAGCAGATGATTGTCTTCTACTTTAGTTAGATCTCCACTTCTCCTCTTCCTCTTTTGGTTTCTCCTCCTCTTTTTCCTCTTCCTCTTGTCTTTTTCTTTTCCTTCTCCTCCTCTTCTTCCTCCTTTACATTTCTCACTATTCCTTGTCTCTCTCTTCTTCATTAACTCCTATTTCTCTTTCCTTTTCTTCCTCTCCCTCCCCCTGCTACCTATTTTTCTAATATATACAAGTCATTTGTAGCCCTTTTCTTGATCTTTTTTTATGCAATTTCATAGAAATTTTCAGGACAGTAGAAAGCAAAACCTTTGGTTGGCAACTAGTTGTGAATTTAAATTTAATCTTTAAATTTAAATTACCATGACAATAATCCACCAATTATTAGAAAATCTGCACTCCTTTTTTAACTATCTTTAAGTGATTAATCCAATATCATTTAAAATTTATTTTAAAAATTTCATTAGGAAGACAACACTTTTCATTTCATAGTGCCCAATTCACTTTGCCAAAGCTTTGCTAGTTTAGGTCTAATTTGAGTCATAAGGGATCTTGTCATCTTCTGAATCATTGGCACTCTTCTTTGCAATAACTTTTCCAGCCAAGTGTTAGTGGGGAGATATAATAAAAATCTGAGATTCTATGGCTGATCTTTATTCTGAAATTCTCTGACTAGGTCATCATTTATTAATAGTCATTGAACACTCACAAGGCAAATGGCACCAAATTAGGTATATGGATAACTATTTTTTTAACCAACCATTAAATAGTAAATTAAATTAGAGACTCAACAAATTTTCCTCTTTCTGAATATTTTCTAATGTCAAATATGAGGCATAGAGAAAGCAGGAAAAAACAAAACTAAAAAAAATCCAAAAATATCCGATGTCCTGTTCCCCACTGGGAGTCAAAATGTTTTCAAGTGTTAGGGCATTCTCTTAGCCTGTGTACAAAACTCTTCTTGAGGAAAGAGGAATATGATACAAAATAAGAATATAAATCAAAAGCTAAGTTAAGTCAGGAGCCTGAGTTTCTCAGTAATTCCAAATCCAAAAGTCTGAATCTAGATCAGGAAACCAAGACTTACAAAGAGGCTTTCAAACCAGAGAAAGCTGTATAAAAATCGTAAGTCACAATGTCAATGAAAACCGCTTGAAACATTCTGCTTTCTCAAAGCTCCACCCTTTTTAATCAAAAGAAAGCATCCACTTCTGTTCTGATATGTAGAACTCTGAGTATGCTCATATATATTCTAGTACCAATCCTTGTCCCCGTTATGTCAGTGGACAAATGGTAACTTACATCAGAATCAGGCAAAGGCTCTAGGTCTGAATATAGAAGTAGATGCCAGGAATTATATGACTGCTATTAAGGATGCAAAGCAGTTATTGATAATGCTTCTATCAAGGAGGAGCCTTTCTAAGGTTGTTTGTAAATAGCACATACAATCAGGTGCACTGGAAGCCTTTGTGCTAGAGATCAGATTGATTATTAGTTACAGAGTTATAGATGATAGAAAGTGGGAGAGCAAGGGAGTCAGATAAGACTCCTTCAAGCAAAACAGTGCAGGACCAGGGTATTTTGGTCTTTCCAATAATGCCACATAGAGCTGCATGCATTTGTTCCCCATGTTGTTAGGGTCCATGAGGATATCTTGTGCACTGGGCTCTGAGGGTCAGAAATGAGAAGGGAATACTTTGAAGGCAAGAGAGATGCTTTGCAGGAATGCATGGAGAAAGAAGAGAGTGCTGAGCTGCTAGTGATCCAATTTGTGTCAAGACTGCCCGAAGGATAATAATGTGCAAAATACTGAGAGGCTAGGGTGGAAGCCAAATTATGCAAATGTTAAGGTAAGAACATGTTTATCCTGAAAGCAATTGGGATCTCTGTAAGCTTGTGAGCAGGGGGCTGATGTGATCAGACTTTCCCTTTAGGAAGATTCTTTTTTGGCAATTCTGTGGAGGCTGGATTGGAAGGGGAAGACATTGGAGGCAGAGAGACCAATTATGAAGCTGTCACCATCTTCTAGAGGGGAGTTGATGCAGCAGTGTGAGTGGAGAAGAAGAGACAAAGGAGAGAAATGGAGACATCAAATCAAGAAGACTGGTGACTGATTGGACAGGAGGGATGATAGAAAGGGAAGAGTAGGTGATGTAGGTCATCCCAGAGAGATCATCCCATCTGGGTGAATTCTCATTTCCCTGCTTAAGCTCCTCCTTGATTTGTCCAACAGGGGATTGTAAACAAAGGTTACAGGAAGAACTTCACACTCTGCCTATGAGTCACTGAAGGTACTACACAATTTCCCAAACATGATCTAGCCTATTATAATCCTCCTATTTAATTTTGAGTCCAATGTCTGTCCTATATATATGTTCTAATGAACTAATTTTATAGATTGTCCATTCACCTATACATCATGGTATAGACAAAAGGCCTTCTTTGTCCAATTATATTTTCCCAAAGTGATAGTAAAATTAAACTCTATTCTGAAGAATATAGATACTATTCTATTCAACTTGACTATCCCCACCCATATTGATATGGTTCTAATAATAAGTATATTAATGACAGACTAAGTGATGTTAAATAAGATATAGAATCTTTGATCCTTGGCTTTTATGTTCATATATAAATACAGTGAAGTACTCCCAGACAGAAATATCTTTTCCAAAGAGAAATTTCAGACATAAAAAATATTTGTAACTTATAAATATATCAACATTTTAAAAGACTCATAAGAAATTTGTCATTATATTTTCTTATAACCATAACCTAAGGCAGAGATGGTCTTATACATAAGCAGAATAGGCAGCCAACTACATGGTGTAATTTCAGAAACACTGGAAAAGGTTTCTTCTCTCTTCCCATTCCTATACCTTGGCTCCCTGATGTCTGAAATCCTACAATTAGAAATCTATTCTTTTGGTTTAAGACTGCTTTGCCCTGGGAGAAATACCATATTAGGTTTCCCCTACCCCCCTATTTAAATCTTAATATGAATAAGGTTTATCTGATTTTTTGCTGACCACATATTTTGTCAGAAAGGAGGAAAGGAAAGTTAATAGGGTTCCACATGAAGAGATGGAAAATGTGAGGATATTCACTAATTGTTGGGGGGGAGTAGAGAAAAGAGATGCTATGAGATATTGAAGATAAGTTTTATATTATTTTTATCTCCAGATGAATTTGTTCTAAGAAAAAACACTTTTTTTTCTTTTTTTGCTAAAGCTTTTTTATTTTCAAAATATACATAGAAAATTTTAAACATCCACCCTTGAAAACCTTGTGTTCCAAATTATTTTTCCCTCCCTTCCTCCTACCCACTCCCCTAGACAGTAAGTAATCCAATATATGTTAAATGTGCATTCTTCAATATATATTTCCCTAATTATCATGCTGTACAAGATAAATCAGATCAAAAAGTAAAAAATGAGAAAAAAAAACCAGCAAAAAAAAAAGTGAAAATACAATGTTGTGATCCACACTCAGTCCCTATAGTCCTCTCTCTGGGTGCAATGGTTCTCTTCATCACAAGTCCATTGAAACTGGCCTGAATCACTTTGTAAAAAAAAAACTTTTTCTAAGCTAAAAACTAACTTAGAGAATGGTGAGGTAATGGAGTAAGAAAAAATACACTAAAATGTAACTTGATGACAGCCAACAATTCTACTCTGATTAATTTCAAATTCAAAATATAATTCTGCAATTACATTTGGTCTATTGGGTGGAAAGAAAACCAAGTACTACATTTTCTAGAATCTAGCATAGTATTGGTACTCAAAAATGTTAGAATATTAGTAATTTATATAGATGGATAATTATGAATTAACAATTAAATATATAATAGTATAGTAATTAATATTTCAATATTATTAGACTACATACTTTTGTTGTACAACTTCTAGATCATTTATATTAAAGGATAAATAATTAAATAATTTGAAATTATAATTCTAAATGATTTTTTATTTTCTTTGGAAAGCATTTTTATGGTTATATTTAAATTTGCATTTATCTGATAATCTGGGGATTCAGAATACTTTAAATAAAATCAAAAATCATTTAATTGAAAGCTGACTTCCAACTTTCTCTTTCTGCCCCTTTGCCATTTTACACTGGAAGTTGACTGAAGCTCCTTGTAGATTTGTGCTAAGAACTAATACAAAGTGGGGTTCTCCTTGAAAACCAGGAATAAAATGCTGTTTCACATCGTTCCTGATCTCAATGAACTTAGAAGGTCTTGTTCTCAACCTTCTGCTAGAGCAGAGAACAAAGATACTGCTTATTTCATAAATCATAATATATATGCAGTTCCCAGTTTATGAATGGGCCATGTAATTTCTCTGATTAAAAGTGGACTATTTCAGAAGTTCATTTATAGGTCAGTTGTGTGGAATTTGGAATGGATTTTCCCATAAAAAGAATGTTACAAATTGTGGTCAAATTCCCAGATTATCTCCACAAGATCCTGTTTAATCCATGATATAACTAAAAATACTGGATGTTAGTAATAAAATAGTAGAAAATAAGTTTTCACTCCAAAATAAATAAAAATTGATCAAGCAATAGATTCAAAATTGGAGATAAAGAAAGGCACATGGTGATTATGAGCAGACTATAATATGGGACCAACATGGAACTCTACAAAAAGAACAGGAGTAGAGGAGATCATCAAAGAATTGTATGATGATGAACTGGTCATGTGATGTGTGTGAAGGTACCAAGTGGAGAGTCAGTGTGAACCACTGGTATTCTCTCATTTTTCAAAGAATTTGAGGAAAGACCCTTGTATTTTGGGTGGACCCTAGGGGAAATGGGATATGGATGAGAGATGCATAGAATGGGTAAGTATGCTTTTTTTTTTTTTTTTTTTTACAATTTATATTGTTGGTAGGAACCAATGGATGAGGATACATTAAAATTATTTAAACTACAGTTAATCCAGGCATTATACACTGACTGAAGGTGCATCATTTAATCTCTCTGAGCCTCAGTTTCTTCAGCTGTAATAAGGATAATAATACCTGAAATATTTATATTTCTTAAAGCTTTGCAAAGCTAATCACATTATCTTTCTTTTTTCCTCACAATAACATTTTGAGGGAATTGCTATCAACCCCATTGTATAAGTGAGGAAAGCAAGGTTTAAAATCAAGTGAGTTTCTCTGCATCACATAGTTATTAAGAATCTGAAGTGGGATTTGAATTTGGGTCTTCCTTATCCAAGTCCAAGTGATTTAATTATAATATCACATTGTTTCCATGTACTACATTGCTTCTGTGGAATTTATCAAATGAGATTAATAATATTTGTACTATTTGCCTTTCATGCTTAGTATGAGTATAATAGGGACATATCCAAAAAAAAGTAATACACTTTGTATAAGACACTACGCCTCCAGCATGGGTCTGATTTAAATGCCAAAGAACTTCAATTTTCATGAATTACTATATGTTTGACACATAATAAGCATTTAATAGCACTTTAAGGTTTATGAAACTCTTTATGTCTGTTATTTCTTTGATTTCTACAACATCCCTGGGAAGGAGATGCTATTTTTAGTATCACTTTTTTTTTTTTTTTTTGCTGAGGCAATTGGGGTTAAGTGACTTGCCCAGGGTCACACAGCTAGGAAGTGTCTGAGACCAGATTTGAACTCAGGTCCTTTTGACTTCAGGGCTGGTGCTCTATCCACTGCACCACCTAGCTGCCCCTTTAGTATCACTTTTTACAGAAAAGGAAACTGAGGTTGAGAAAAGTTAAGATGGACAGAGCCAAAATCATGGAGAGTAGACAGGACTTTGCCTGAGCTTTTCTCAGAATCAACACCAGCTCGTCTCTGAAGAGATTTTAGAATGACAAACCCCACCTCCCTGGCAGGGAGGCCAGGGTGAAGAGGTTCCACATGGGGAATATAGTGGGAGGCTCTTCACCAAAATACAGAAGCATTGACTCCTCTGTCCTGGTTCAGAAGCCAGTAGATCAGCAGACTAGCTGTGAGATCTCCAACACAACTACAGAAGGCAAATAGTGAGCCCCTAAACCCCAGCATAACAGGTAGAAATTGGCCAGACCCACTCAACTGGTAGGAGGAAGCCTACAGCCCCAGCCCCAGCCCCAGAGCAGTATAAAAGGAAGCTCAGGACAATCTCCCCTGTACCCTAGTAGCAGACCTCAACTTTTTTTTTAAAAAATGAGCAAAAAAGCAAAAAGAGCTCTGACCGGAGATAGCTATTATGGAGACAGGGAAGAACAAATTTCAAACCCTGACGACATTAAAGGTATAACATCTCCAAATGAAGCCTCAAAGGGAGATATGAGTTGTCTCCAGCTCAAAAGGCTGTCTTGGAAGAATTGCAAAAGGATCTCAAAAGAGAGAAGAAAAATGGGAAAAGAAAACGAAAGCTTTGCAGGAGAGTTTAGGAGGGAAAACACAAAAATTACTTGAAGAAAACAACTTCTTTAAAAAATACACTTGATGAAATGGGGGGGGAATATATCAAATAAAACAACATCTTTAAAAACAGATTTGATGAAATGGAAAAAGAAAACATCTCCTTGAAAAATAGAATTGGTCAAATGGAAAAAAAAATCCAATGAACTAAACAACTCCTTTAAAAGTTCAATTGGCCAAATGCAAAAGGAAGTAAAAAAAAAACTAATTGAAGAAAATAATTCACTAAAAACTAGAACTGCACAAATAGAAGTGAATGACTAAATGAGACATCAAGCATGAGTTAAAACAAAACCAAAAGAAAAAAATAGAATAAAATGAAAAATACTTCATTGGCAAAACAACTGACTTGGAAAAGAGATTCAGGAAAGACAAGCTAGGAATTATTGGACTGCCATGATGAAAAAAAAAAAAAAGAGCATGGGTAACATCTTTCAAGAAATCGTTAAGGAATGTTTGTAGCAGCCCTTTTTGTAGTGGCGAGAAACTGGAAACTGAAGGGATGCCCATCAATTGGAGAGTGGCTGAATAAATTATGGTATATGAATGTTATGGAATATTATTGCTCTGTAAGAAACAACCAGCAGGACAATTTCAGAGAGGCCTGGAGAGACTTGCATGAACTGATGCTGAGTGAAACGAGCAGAACCAGGAGATCATCATACACAGCAACAACATTATTACATGATGATCAATTCTGATGGACATGGCTCTCTGCAACAAAGAATTGTCTCAAACCAGTTCCAATTGTTCACTGAAGAAAACCATATACACCCAAAGAGAGGGATATGAAATATGGACCACAATGTAACATTTTCATGATCTCTATTGATATTTGCTTGCATTGTGTTGCCTTTCTCTGATTTTCTTTTTTTCTTGTAGATAGGATTTTTCTTGCATAACTTGTCAAGTATTTCAACATTATTAACATGTCGTGGACTTCCTGACATTTAGGGGAAGGGAGGGGACTGGGGGTAAAATTTGTAATGGAAAGCTTTGTAAAGATCAATGCTGGGGAACTACCCATACATATGTTATACAAATAAAAAGCTTTAATAAAAAAGAAAAAAAGAAAAAAAAAGAAAAGAAATCATTAAGGAAAACTGTCCTGATGTCCTAGAACCAGAGGGTAAAGTAGCCATTGAAAGCATCTACAAATCACCTCCTGAAAGAGACCTCAGTATGAAAACTCCAAGGAATATTGTAGCTAAAATCCCAAAATTATCAGAAAGATAAGATGATTTGTCCATGGTCACACTAGTAACAAATTTCTAAGGTAGAATTTAAACTCAGATCAGGTTCCAGTCCATCGCTCTTAATTGAGCTACTTAGCTGACATGTTCCTTTAACTCCATATTCAGTTGTATTTCCACTCTATCATGCAATATCCCATTGACAGTGAGCAGATTCAAATACTGCATAATTGAATCTTTCTTCCCATCCTTCTTTGCAACCACACAAAGGAAATTTGCCATGTACTTTTTTACACCAAAGCAAGAGTCTCAGAATAGATTGTATCCTACACTATTTATTCGGGATTGAGAACCCAATCTCTGAATATGTGATAGAGACTTATTTCCCCATTCTTTTGCTAATTGCCTCATACTGATTAAATGATACTTTTAAAATGCATATTCCACTGAACATGATATCATATTCAGTTCTCTTATTTATTTTTTGTTATAAGACATGGCTTGTGGGAGAGGAGAAAGAAAAAAATTATACATTTGAAAATAAAGGTGATAAGAAAATAAAAGCACAGTAATGAAATTTTTTTAAATGCATTTTCTTATCTAGCAAATTAACCTGTTATACCTTGAATCTGAGATTATCTTGGTGCCATAGTTCTTAACCTTTAGTCTCATGGATTCCTTTAGTGATCTTGTAAAACTTATGAACTTCTCAGAATAATACTCTTTTTTTTGTTTGTTTGTTTTTTTGTTTGTTTTTATTGAGGCAATTGGCATTAAGTGACTTGCCCAGGGTCACACAGTTAGGAAGTATTAAGTGTCTGAGCCTGAATTTGAACTCAAGTCCTCCTGACTTCAGGGTCAGTGCTCTATTCACTTCACCATCTAGCTGTTCCAAGAATTATACTCTTTAAATTTATAAAATAAAACACCTAAAAGGTTTTTAAGTTTCCAATTTATTATTAAAATTCTTTTTTTAATTTTGAGTTCCAAAATTTCTCCCCCCAACCGCTCTCCCACCCAATGAGAAGGCAAGCAATATGATATCAATTATACATGTGAAATAATAGATAAAACATTTCCATATTAGCCATGTCATCAAAAAAGAAAGAAAAATAAAGTGAAAAAAATATACTTTCATTTTCATTGAGAGCTCATCAGTTCTCTTTGTGGAAGCAGATAGCATTTTTCATCATGAGTCTTTCAGAATTGTCTTGGATTGTTGTATTGATCAGAGTATCTAAATCTTTCACAGTTGATAGTCATTATAATATTGCTGTTACTATGAACAATGATCTCCTGGTCCTGCTTACTTCATATTGTATCAGTTCAAAATACAGCTCATATATAAGTTCATGGTATAGTTCATATATAGACTGGGAGTTTTCCCAAGTTTTTCAGAAATCATACCCCTATTCATTTCTTATGACACAATAGTATTTTATCACAATCACATACCACAACTTGTTCAGACATTTTCCAATTGATGGGCATCCCTTCAATTTTCAATTATTTGCTACTATAAAAAGTGTGGCTATAAATATTTTTATTCACATAGGTCCTTTTACTTTTTCTCTTATCTCTCTGGGATTCAGACTGAGGGGTACACACAGTTTTATAACCTTTTGACTATAATTTCAAATTTTTCTCCAAAATTGCTGTGCCACTTCACAACTCTACAATAATTCATCAGTAAATTTCTTTTCCTACATCCCATCCAATATCTTGTCATTTCTGATAGGTATGAGATAGTACCTCAGACTTGTTTTAATTTACATTTCTCTAATCAATAACGAAAAAGAAATAATTTTTTCATGACTAGAGGTAGTTTTGATTTCTTTTTCTGAAAACTGTTTACATTCTTTGACCACTTATTAATTGGAGAATGAAATTTATATTTATAAATTTAACTCAGTTGTCAATGTGTTTGAGAAATGAGATCTTTATTAGATAAAATTACTGTAAAAATTTCTGATATTTATTGTCTATGCTACCTTTTAGTAAAATGTAATTTCCCTAGTTATCTCTTTTAATTAGGTTTATTTTTGCTTTTGTTTTGTCTGAGGTCATGTTTCCTATCTTCTGTTTTTTTTGTTTTTTTTTACTTCAGCTGAAGCATAATAATTCTCTTCTAGTTTCTTATTTTAACTCTGTGCATGTCTTTCTATTTCATATTTGTCTGTTATAAACAACATATTGTTGGATCCTGTTTCTAATTCCATTCTTCTTTCTGCTTCTGTTTTATGGATGAGTTCATCACTCACAGTTATGATTACTATGTATTTCCTTCCTTCCTACATTTTTTCTTTTGGTCATTCTCTCTGTCCCATTTTCCCCTCTACTGCAAAATCTTTTACTTGTATACCTCTTTTATTTGAGAAAATTTTCCCTATTCTTCTTCTTTCTTCTCCCTTCTCCCAGTGGATTCCTCTTTTTCATCCCCTCATTTTTTTAAATATCATCCCAACATTATGAACTCATATCTTTTTTTCTATATAGATTCCTTGTAATGCCCTAACAATGACAAAGTTCTTAAAAGATATATGTATCATTGTCATATAGAAATATCAGTTTAATCTGAGTCCCTTCTTATTTCTCTTTCATGTTTACCTTTTTATGCTTCTCTTGATTCTTGCATTTGAATGTCAGTTTTTCTACTCAGCTCTGGTCTTTTCATCAAGAATGTTTGAAAGTTATGTTTTATTAAATATCCATTCTCCCTTGCTCCCTCCAAGGATTAAACTTAGTTTTGCTAAATTGTAATTCTTGGTTGTAATCCTACTTCCTTTACTTTCCAAGTTTTCCATTCCTTTGACATGGAAACTGCTAAATCTTATGTGATCCTAACTGTGGCACCATGATATATGAGTTGTTTCTTTTTGGCTGTTTGTGGTAATTTTCTCCTGGATCTGGGAGCTCTGGAATTTGGCTGTAACGTTCCTGGGGAGTTTTCATTCTGGGATCTCTTTAAGGAGTAATCATTGGATTATTTCAATTTCTATTTTACTCTGAATCCTGTGGCACCTGTGGAACTTTGAATCCTGTGGCACCCTGTTAGGAAATTGAATTGTTTCCATTTGAATTGTCTTAGGAAGATTCTGAAGATCACCTTGGAAGAAAAGGAACTGGACAGTGAGGTCCTTTCTCAAGTTGAACTGCCAAGCATTCAACCTCTACTGTAGGGAGCATAAGTCTCATGGATTGACCTCATCGTTTGAATGCCAAATGACTGTTAGCCTAAAAGACTATTTTACAGAGAACTCTCACAAGACAAGTCCTCACATGGAAGTCAGAAGTAGAAATGCAAGGACATCACAAGATTTTTCTGAAGAACTTTGAAATGAATTGTGAGACATGGGAGACACTGGCACAGGACTGTCCAGTATGACAAATGAAAAGTCTGAGAGACAGAGTATTTCTGGGTAATTAAACATTAATTAATTAATTATACTGATAATGAAATTATATTCAGTGGTCTTTCTTGGTGACCAAAGGTAAAATCATGGAGACACTGAATACTTTAAATACCTTTGGAAAAGGGAGTGTCTCAGACAGGTGAAAAATAAACCCTGATTGGTGAACAGTTAAAGAGGAGTCAGGGTAGGTTATTTTTAGTTGTAACCCTAGACCCTTTACTTTCCAGAATATCATATTCCAAGTCCTTCATTCCTGCTGAGATCCATATCTGAGACCACTTGGGTTGATTTTTTCTTTCATGGATCACCTTTGACTCCAATGGAAGGTCATAGACTTATTCCCTCAGGGCAAAAATTCACCTAGATTAGGTTCTTTTTGCACTTCAAACAGAAGATGTCTTAGTTGGGTAGAGTCTTGCACAAGATCATGGTCACATATCCCTAGGATTAGGGCAATCTCCTCTATCATCACGCCCTTCAGAAACTGACTGATTGACTGACCAATAAGAGCTGGTCCCTGAATGAGGAAATAAAAAGCCTGAGTCCTAATTAATAATGAATTAATTAATATAATGGGAATGGTCATTTTTCTCACCTGCATGGCATGCCCATATCAACAAAGCAGAATTGCAGTGGCTGAAAAGAAATGTGAAAAGTCTCTTATTTAGAGACACCTCCACTCCAAATGTTCATATGAACTATTTGTGCCCAACCTGTGGTAGAGCTTTTTAAGCTTGTGTTGGTCTGATCAACCACAATCAGAAACACTGTGCCTTGACCCTAACATAATGATGTCATTTCAGTTCTCATTAAGCATGGACAACTAACTCTCTGAATCTATGATACAAAGTCGGTTTTCTTTATACTTTCTTCAAATATTTTTTGACCAAAGGTTAGTGAAAATAAAGATGTAATTTTTCTTTCCAATTAAATTTATGTATTGCCCACTGAAATCTATTCACAGATTTTATGAACCCTTGCCTTAGAAACTCCTAGTAGAGCTAAGATGGAGGATCAAACCTTATTAGTGTGATATCTTATTACTAAATATAATCCACATAGAAATAATTTGGTGAGTCTAGAGTAGAAGAGAAAACAGGCTAGAGGAGGAAAGTACTTTATAATCCATTCATTAGACATTGTATAGTTATGAGGTGGTATTCTTATTATCATTTGGTCTTGAATAAGGCCACTTGTACAAATGTATGTTCCTTCCACCCCCCACCCAACTAATGCAAATTTTCAAAGGGGATAAGAGTATGCAAGTCAATGGAATACTTTGCTGTACTGGTTTTACATATATTTGTCAGTCAAGAAATGTTTTCTGAATTGAATTAAATTAACCTTTTCTCTAGTGAATTTGGACACATTTAAATAATATTTCTTGTTATAAATTGCTTTAGTTCAATCTTTATTGAATACCTACTATATACAAGGCACTTTGCTAGGTAATAATGGATATACAAATATAAGCAAATTGCTAACTCTGATTTTAAGGACCTTATAATTTAGAGAGGGAAATGAAAGATATAATTAAGTAAAAGATAAAGCTGAATGTGGCAAATGAGAAACCCTTAGTATCTGATTTCTCTCTTCCTGCTCCTGACCATGACTGGAAAAAATCAAGAAATCAAGCTGATTTCACAGAGTATAAATTTATGACACATGACCTCAGTTGGGTTACCAGCTGCTGCTTAATAATTCTTCAACTCATCCCTTATCAAGTCCCTATCTCATTCACCATAGTGCCTTTTACAAACCTTTTCTTCTCTCTCTTTACTTCTGATTGTCCCTCAGCCCTTCACATTAAGAGTGGATGAACTATCTTCCACTTCACTGAGAAGATTAATCCCATCATTCATGAATTTTCTCACTGAACTCCAGACCTACATCCTGAATTGCCCATAGTACATCTCCACCTGAATATCCCATTGACACTTCCAATCTAACATATCCAAAGTGAACTTATTAGCTTTCCCTCTTAAATCTACTCTTCCCTCTGACTTCATTATTCATATCTGTGGCATCACTATTCAGTCTTATTTCCCAAGTTCAGGAGCCTTTGAGTGATTTTTAACTTTTCTATCTCCCTCATCTTTTACAGTCTATCAGTTAACCAAACTGTATTGATTCTACCTCCACAATACTTCTTGCATGTGTGCCCTCATCTCAGTCCCCACTGCCACTATAATTAAAGTTCCCATTATAATTCAGATCCCCATTACCATCTACCTATAGTACTGCAATAGCTTCCTAAAAGGTCTCCTTGTCATTCTTCCTCTTCTGGTTACCTTCCAGAATAACCATATTTTATGAATAAATTTGGCTATATTATTCCTCCAATCTGAATCATTAGTGGCTTCTATTGACTACTGGGTAAATTTAAAGCTTCTTTGTCCGGCATTAAGGATCTAATTTACTGCCTAGTCCCACAATATTTATCATTATGAAATATTCAAGGAAGATTAGCACCTTTGGTGTGAGGGCTTGCCTAGCTTTATTCAGAGTTGCTTATCCATCTTTGGTGTCCACCTGCTACCCCACTCTCATCTGTTGGCTTCAGGAGACTGTAGCATGTACATTGGCCACTGCAAAATTGTCTAGAAAAACAGGTTAACCTAGATTGAGGTAGCCAATAGGCATCAAACTTGTAGGTAAGTTAGGGGGACATTTACCCCAAGCATTCAAAGACTTCCCTCAGTGTGATGGGAAGATGAGAACAATTTGTTCCAAAGGCCATAAAGGCGAATGAAGCAGGTACTTCAGCACTTAAAGCTTGGTCCGACATCAAAGATGCCAAAGTCATCCACCGCATCCCAGGACATGGCCTGTTGTCTTGACTTTTGCCTCATCACTGGACTATGACGACTCTGGAAGAAAGAATAAGGCTAACAACTTTGTGCAACTGTGCTTCGCTTAAATCCAAATAATGAGCAAGTCTAGATGTTACTCCACGTCATTGGTTGTCTGAAAATGAAGGACAAACAACAATAATATTTTCAAGATTTATA
The DNA here is from genome assembly GCA_023553655.1 of Myrmecobius fasciatus. Classification (NCBI taxonomy): domain Eukaryota; kingdom Metazoa; phylum Chordata; class Mammalia; order Dasyuromorphia; family Myrmecobiidae; genus Myrmecobius; species Myrmecobius fasciatus. Next base: position 354,790 of record JAJPUD010001617.1, on the reverse strand, counting down.
TTACCTTCTTCTGTTCCAGCTAAAGAGAAAATATTCTATTTCCTGAACTTGTACTACAATCATCTGTTTCTGTGCCTTGTTTAGGCTATTCCATTTACCTGAAATGCCATCTTTCCTTCTTTTCGCCTAAAGAATTTCCATCTACACTTTTAGAACTTAGATCAAGTATTTCCCTTAACACCTTCCCTTAGCATCTTCTCAGCAGTGACCTTCCCTCTTAGACCCAGCATGCAATTTTGTTTTGTAACTCTAAGCCTCTATCATTTAATATTCTATTTTATAGTTATCTATTTGTATCTTATACCACTATTAGATATTAAGCTCCATGAAAACAAGAACCATATTTTAACAAAACTGTATCTATTCCCCAATACTTAGCATAGTGCTCTCCGCATGTATGTACTTATTAAGAATTTGTAGCTAGAGAGCACAATGGATAGAACATCAGCATTAGAGTCAGGAGATTCAAATCTAACCTCAGATACTTATCACTTCCTAGCTGTGTGACACTGGGCAAGCTACTTAACTCCAACTGCCAAGGAAAACAAAACCAAGAATTTTTCCAATAGATGTTGTAAGAAAGGTATATAAAATAAAAGTCATGAGTTCAAAATATTAACTTCAGATGATTTAGTGAAATTTAATTACTAAGATTATATTATGGAGCTTTGGTTATATGTAGGCATTATATTAGTTAATATTTTGCTTTGAAATACTACCCAAACTTCAACTAAGGAGATGACAAAAAACAAATGGAATAAATTTTTATGCTAGTGACCAGAATTAGTCAATGTGAATATGAAGTTGATTAACTTCTAATTAATTTGTTAAATTGTCTTACTGTATAGATATCAATACTTAAATAAATCTGTGATCTCATTGGTCTGGGTAGTCTTTCCCATGGTGTAGATTGCAGTTATCCATACCTTTTCATCCTGTACAATTCCTTTTCCATGTATTCCTGCAAATCTTCCAAAGGGAATCCACTCTAAGTGCTAATGAACTACTAATTTTTTTAAATGCATGGAAACAAATGGGAGTACATGTGGCTGACATACTTCCTTTTCTAGTTGTTTACCAGGGCCTATAGGATTAGAAATTTAGAATGGGAAAGGACTTTATAGTTCATCTTAATTCTGTAGCCTACTTAAGTCCACTTTGATTCTCTCCAGTTTGATTCAATACAACAACCATTGATTAACTGTTTATTGCTCTTTCATTGTTTTTTGGGTGACCTAAATTCCATTTCTTTGAAAGCTATGGTATTTCATATTTTATAGCCTTGCAATGTTATTGAAAGAATATTTATGTTAAAAGATGGACTTTAATTTCAGGGAGAATCTTGGGGGTCATAAACATCACTCCTCAATATCCCATAGGCAAGCTAATCTTATCTTCTTTAGTCAGTTCAAAGCCTGGCATATTGTATCTATGCAATGTCTGTCTGGTACTGATGAAACAACTCTTTGGTATATATGCAATGTCTGTCTGGTACTGATGAAACAGCTC